>JBAJNP010000488.1:0-93464 GCA_036877545.1 Yasuhikotakia modesta
AAAGTACTGAATACACCATGTTTACATGGTCTTGTGGCTGTTCTTGTAAACTTTGAAATGTAACATTTATCCCTGTGCAATGTTTTGCCCAACAGGCTGCTTTTGTAAAAGCATCTATCAGAAGTTGAATTGTGAAAAGTGCAACAGACCAACACAATTTTAGAGGCAGAACCGGTTGTTTTGATCCAAGATAGATGTTTTTATGTGGAATATTGTGCATGTGCAACAAAAACAGAAACATGCATTTTAGGTGAATGGTATGTTTTGATGACATCATCTGATTGATTGTTTGCAGTCCTCCAGCCTCATAGAGCTGGGCAACCCATCACAGAGTCTGGAGAATGTTTGTCGCTGGGCTTTTGAACAGCAGAGGAAGGACTCGGATGATAAGGAATACCACGATCATGCCATCTTTCTCACACGCCAGGAGTTTGGGCCTACAGGAATGCAGGGTAAAGAATAAACCGTTGATATCATCTGGACCACAGTTCTGAGATCAGTGCTTCAAAAGATCTGTGACAGGTGTTTGTGTGGCGAAGATGAGAAGATGACGAACTCAGTCAGGTGTTGTTTTGTTGCTAGGGTACGCTCCTGTCACAGGCATGTGTCATCCCGTGCGGAGCTGCACCCTCAACCATGAGGACGGATTCTCATCTGCTTTTGTGGTGGCGCATGAGACCGGCCATGTGTGAGTATCTGTTTGTTATTGAGGTGTTAGAAGATATGCATGTTAATACTATATATAAGCAATACTGTGGCGTGTGTGTGCAAGTCCACTCTTACAGTTTTGCAGATGTTTTAAACTTGGTGTGAATTGTATAATTAAACTCAATTCCAAAGGTCGTAGGGCTGGGAGAGGATAAGAATTTGGATTGGACTGTTAAGAGAGGGTGTGTGTGTGTGTTTTTGTGTGGGTGTGTGTTTTTTGTGTGTGTGTGTGTGTTTTTGTGTGTGTGTTTCTGTGTGTGTGTGTTATAGGTTGGGCATGGAGCATGATGGGCAGGGGAATCGTTGTGGAGATGAGGTGCAGATGGGGAGCATCATGGCCCCACTAGTGCAGGCTGCTTTCCACCGGTTCCACTGGTCCCGCTGTAGTCAACAGGAACTGGGCCGCTACTTACAGTGAGTACTAGCAGTCGTCCTCGGGGGAACAACGTGGACCATTCTCCTGACCCTGTGATGAGGGGGTCCATTGGGGTCCTGCTCATTGTTCTGCCTCATCGTGATTTTAACACTGTACCATTGCTCAGTGATGTAAACACTGTCTAAAACACTGTTTTAGACACGCATACGATCACTTAACTGGTACATTCATTACGTATTATGATTGTGGATTATATACCACTCCATTTCATCCACTGTAGTTCATATGATTGTCTCCGTGACGACCCATTTGAGCACACGTGGGTGGAGCTTCCTCAGTTGCCCGGACTACATTATTCCATGAACGAACAGTGTCGCTTTGACTTCGGGGCCGGATACATGATGTGCACAGCGGTGAGTCTCGCATTCACTGCTGCACACTTGTTTCATGTTCAAATAATGCATTATTGCTAGGAGATTGTAAAATCTCTATGAGCATGTATAACCATTTCTCAGGTACCATCAGCTTGCCACAACAATCACCATTTGTGAGTCATTGGGTTTACAGTGGATTACTGTGAACCAGTGTGATGTGTTATACATGCTGATAATGCATTATCAATATTGCACTGTGTTAAGTGAGTGAGTTTTGATATCTGTACTTGACAAAAACAGTATGTGTGGGTCATACTTCTAGCACAATAGATGCCTAATATAAAACAACTACATGATAGGATGGACCAGAAGCATTTTTCATAAAATTCTTGTCTAATCTTTCAGCCTTTATGAATCCCATCAAGACACTGTAAGAACTAAAGTCATGTTTTCCAATATCACTTTAATTTAACTTATATAATATTATACAATACATTGCTTTACCGTTTTTAATAGTTTCTGTATGTATAAATATTTCCTCCTTGGGTCCCTCGATGTACCTTCAAATACAATTGGCTGATCAGATAATCAAAACCAGATGGAAAACATTTGATATTTGTTGTTGCTTGAAGAAACTGGATAAAAATGATTCCAAGAATCATTTTGGCTCACATTGAACAAATGAAATTCCAGCTTCAGCATCAATGCTTGGTCTGTACTTCACTGTTTTGTTAACATTCCCTTAGCTGCAAAAGATGGGGTCGTCCGCAGCCCAGGTAAGGTGTTCCATTCAGTCGCAATGTGGCCTCGTTCGTTTGAACGTGGTTCAGTTCAAATGGTCATACTGTGAATCGTCTCATTACATGTTTTAATTGGCGTTAAACTCACTGTCATAAAGCAGACATGCACACAGCAGGATGCTAAACCCACCGCCGCTTGTGTCTCTTTAGCTGCTGTCCAACAAATTGTGGATATTATTTGGCACAATTCTCTTGTTTTGTGTTTCCACATGTTTATAAATTTTCCAGCCTGTGAAAGAATGTTCCAGGGTCAAAAAAAGTTAAACACTGTTTTGAAAGTAGAGCTGCAAATTGTAAACATTATGTGTGGTTGCATGAGGCTAGTGCAATAAAATCACATGCTAATGTTGTCTGTGCAGTGTCCAATCTCTCAACATCTGTTGTCTGTAAAGACTTTAATTTTCACATTGCATGTGTTGATGAGCAGAAAGGGCTTTGAGAAAATGTTTTGTACAGACTCTGTACAACACATTTCTAACAGTCCCCAAGATATAAAGTACATTTCACCAAAATTTACAGTTCTTAACAGAGAGTCTGGCTACTGAGGTTATTTTCTTTTGAATCCAGAACATTTTTTAATGTCACATTAACCAGGGCATCGCAACCTGTGGACTTTTTAAGTGAAATTTCTACATTAGAAAAATAAAGTTGTCTATAAATATTCTGCAGGCTGTTTTAGTCTCTCGCAAGCATTTAAAAATCTCTACAGGTGTTAAATGACTGTCTAGCAGCTCTTACACTGCAACTCAACTGAAAACAGTAACAGTCTTCGGCTACTGCTGCAGACTGTGAGAAATTAAATTGCACTTGTGTTTGAAAAGCCTGTTGGGTTCAGAATCCGGCTAAGTGGTGTGTCAGCTTTCTGACATCATTAGCGTCAGGGATTGTGGTCCAAACTGTCTGAGGAAAACAACAATTTTAACCAAAAGTTTTATTTGAGGACATATTCCATCACTGCTCAACTTTTGTAGTCTTGGTTACAGGCTGTACCATAACTGAAACTGTTTGTCATGTTTGTTTTGGTTTGCATGAAAAGCTTTGTTACATATAGTGTATATAATGTGGCCATAAGTGAAGATGTCTCATTCTATTATTGTATGTTTTGTCATGCATAACACGGGGTCAGGTTGTCATAGTAACAACATAGTACCAAATTTCTTCATTGCACAAAAATGTTCAGAAATTCATTAACTACCATTCACTACATAGGCTTTGCAATATGCAAATTACCCAATAATAATTTTCTTTAGTTTTTTATATTTGTAAAGAACAGTGCCTTTCCCCAGTCCGATATCCTTTATGGTGAATTTTATTTTATTTTTGTGACTTCAAATCTGAATTTTATCATCATCGTCTTTGCTCTCATTGGGGGTGTGTGGAGATTTTTTCAAATGAATATACTCTCTGTTTCTCTGTCCCTTAGTATCGCACCTTTGACCCCTGTAAGCAGCTTTGGTGTGCCCACCCAGACAACCCCTTCTTCTGCAAAACCAAAAAAGGGCCGCCCATTGATGGCACTATATGTGGCGATGGCAAGGTACCACAACACGGTCTGTTATGCACATATGCTCTTAGGTTTCAGACTGGCTTCCTACATTTGAGTGTTTGCTTTCTTCTTCCTCAGCACTGTTTTAAAGGGCACTGCGTGTGGCTCACTCCAGACATCATAAAACAGGATGGAAGTTGGGGCATGTGGAGCGAGTTTGGCGCCTGCTCTCGCCCCTGTGGAAGGGGGGTGCAGTTTCGTACACGTGCTTGTGACAGTCCACGGTGTGTATGAGTGTGCGGGTTTGTGTGTTTTGTTTGCATTGTGTTTGTTGTTTTTAGATGTTTTTGCAACTGCAAACACTTTACATTGTCATGCAAACATGGAATATTGCCCATTTATGTAAATTAAACAAAACTGGGAATACCAATGACTGTTGTTTGCCAACCCCTGTGATGTTGGCTTGGCCAAACAAATATATTGTTAAAGGGACAGTGCACCCAAAAATAAAAATTCTGTCTTCATTTACTTAAGTCTCATTCTGTAGACTTCCTTACATAACAATATATAACACTCTATATATTTTAAGTATTCCAAAGACATAAAGCTATACAACCTTCAGATAAGGCTTTATAACATTCATACATGTTTTTAATTCAGAGCTGACTTTTTAAATTTCTTGTTTAACTTCCTCCAGTCCAGCTAACGGTGGACGTTCCTGCTCCGGCCCCAGTTATCAGTTCCAGGTGTGTAATACTCACGAGTGTGAGGACCTGGTCCATGACTACAGAGCCCAGCAGTGTAGCATTATGGACAACAAGCTGGAGTACCAGAACACCTGGCACCGCTGGCTGCCTTATGAACACCCTGACCGTGAGTCTCAGGCACAAATATTACAGTCTGAGACTTAGCTGGATGATAACTGAGGCGGTGCAGATTTGAGCCTGGCCTGCAACATGTCATGCTACTGGAGTAAAATTGAATCATTACACTTGCATTAGATCATTTCCCAGATATTTTGGTCCAGCATTAAAGAGCTCAGTTTATCAGCCAGGGAACTAAATGAGCTGAGTGATGTGATATGCCTCTCTACACAGCTGTGCTTATTTGCACTGTGGGCACACATGAAGTTATGATCTCATTAACCCCTCCTTCATCCACATCTACTTCCACACAGATTATGACATCACCACACGTGAGCAAAGCACATACAGTCCCCACAGAGTCATTAGCCCTCTGGACATCCTTAGTTTTACGACCAACACGGTCACATCCAAAGTAAATCTCACTCAAGAGGAACTTTATAAGCCCTCTTGTCCTGTCAGTTACATCAGAAACCGAAATACACAGGAACTTTGTAGTTTACGTCCTGCAGTTTAAATGGAACTTGGACACATTTGTTCACATGAGGTAACTGTTTTTTGCATGATTTATTTTTTACGTCTCATGTAAAATATAGGCTACTGGCCTTGGTTTTGAATTGTGTGGGTAAAATATCAATTTTTTTCTTTTATCCTGTATAAACGCTTGAAATTGCTGGGAAATTTAACAGACTTTGAGTTGTATGTGGGCATGTTTTGGTCTTTATGCAAAGTTGAGCTAGACTTAACAGAATTTCCTTCTGGAATATTAGTATTCCCGGAGGCAGTTTTGGAATTGTGCAGGCAAATGCTGGGAATTGGTTTGGAATGATATAATGCACAGTGAGTCAGTGAACAATCTGAAGGTTATGGGGTGCGTTCACACTTAACCAGTGTGGTTTGTTTTTATATAACTCGTGGAATTACTGTAACTTTATTTAGGCTGTGACTGTTCAAAATTAAACTAGAATGGGATTTTGTATGTTCTGTTGTTTTGTTAGAAGATTTACATTATTTTAAATACAAATAATGACAGAATTTTAATATTGAGCAAACTATTATTTTAAGCAGGAACATGGCTAGCACCTCATCCTTACAAACACTCATACTCCTATTAAAAACATTCACAATTAATTTAGCAACTTTCAGCTTGTTAAATTCTGTACAGTTTTTTCTTATATTAGAATATATGTTCTTGTTAATCCTCCTCAGTACATTTATGTCTATTTCTCATTTTCCTCAGCTAAGCAACGCTGCAAATTGTTCTGTCAATCCAAAGAGACACGAGCTGTGGTGAACATGCAGACTCTAGTGGAACCTGGAACACGGTGTTCGTACAAAGATCCCTACAGCATGTGTGTGTACGGAGACTGTGAGGTGAACACCTGTGTGTGTTTGTGTGTGTGTTTGTGTGTGTTTTGACTGTTGCTAACCGTTGGGCTTTCTCTTTAGAAAGTGGGCTGCGATGACGTGGTGGGATCAGCTCTGCAGGAAGATAAGTGTGGGATCTGTGGGGGGGACGGAACCAGGTGCAAAACTCACAAGTTCAACTTCACCTTTGTGGAGAAAAAAGGTACGTCTACAATAGCACACACGCCAAAACCTAGTGAGCCGTTTATGTAGCTTACGTTTATGTAACTTTTTATACCATCATAGCATTCAAGCAGCATGATTGTGTTGCCTTCTAAGATAAGTATGATAAGTGTTGCCTTCGTGGGAAAATGCATTTCCCACAATGCATTGTGACAAGCTCTGTGAAAAAATAAATTACAGATGAACCCGAGAGAAAGGTTAATTACCAAATATAATGAATTCAAGATCTATCCAAGTAAATAGTTCAGATTAATTAAAAATGAACCATTTCTGGGCTGGCTTTGCTTATTAGAGGATGATGATGTTAGCTTAGCAGATGAAATCAGAATCAGTTGTGAGGAGCGGCGTGTGTGTGACATCGAGTCGCTGTTCTTGGATAGCGTTCCAAATAACGCTTTCCATTCCTGTGTAGGCAGCAGGGCAGCACAGCGGGTTCTGCAGCTGAGCAGCGGCCTGTGTAAACAAGCACTAATTAACAGATGTTTTCATTCGGTTTAGGTGTCATTAAAGTGCTGGAGGTTCCCAGAGGAGCGAGACACCTCCTCATCCAGGAACTCAACGGGACGTCTCACATTTTAGGTGAAGCCTGATGATTTCCTGTAGCTTTTTATGAAATTATTGCTGTTTTGTTTAATGGCTTAATAAAACGTTCTCTTTCTCTCTGTCTCCCTCTCTCTCTCTGTCTTTGTTTCTCTCTCTTTTCTTTCTCTCTGTCTCTCTCTCTTTCTCTTTTTTTTTCTCTCTCTCTGTCTCTCTCTCTTCTTTCTCCCTCTGTCTCTTCCTCACTCACTCGCTCTCTCTCTCTCTCTCCCTCTCTTTTTTCTCACATGAATAGCTGTCAGGAATAAAGCATCAGGTGATTTCTTCCTCAACGCACATGGAGATTTCCCAGAGACCCGCTCTGTGATAGAGAAAGGCCTCGAGTGGGAATACGAGAACAAAAACAACAAGGACACCATTCAGACAAATGGCCCCCTGAAAAACGATGTTGTTCTCATGGTAATCGCCTGTAGAAATACATACGCACGTGAGCGCACAGACACGCACACCTGTTTAGCTTGACTTATTTTGTCACCATTGACTTTCATTGTATTTGTTTGCTAGATCCGAATGCATGGGTCGGCTAAGGTGAAGGTGTCAATTAAATACATCAGTGATGGTGACAGATCGAGTGACAGCGCTAATGAGAACAACATGGTCCCAGATAATGCAGTGCCGTATTCCTGGGTGGTGAAGAGGTGGACTCCCTGTTCAAAGACTTGTGGAGGAGGTAGTTCACTGTTACACCACAAGCAGGCACTACAACCTCATTTTCGTAGAGTCATTGATCTAAATACAACCTGCAGTGTTCATCAATTGATTATCTTTAGGCATCAACTGGACCCTTTGCTAAACTCTGCCTTAGCAACCATTGCTGTCAGCCATGTTGTCAGATACACTTGTGCTCATATTGTAAGGTTTATTGCGTTTCTCGTTTCATGTTTAAGATGTGTGTCTTGGTTTGTGTTTTTTAATTCACAGGCGTTCAGATGACGCGGTACGGCTGCCGGAAGAACGCAGAGATGAGGATGGTCCATCGTCGCTTCTGTGATAAAGTTAAACAGCCCCCTCCACTCTTTAGAGACTGTTACCTGAGAGAGTGTGCACAGCCCATGTGAGTGTGTGTGTGTATTCATAATAGAGTATCATTGTCCAGAAACCTATCAGACAGAAACATCACAGGTTATTTTAAAATGTATCACAACATTTTTGTACTAAAGGTATGTTGTAATTATCTCCCACGTCCAGCAGATGTCAGCGCTAGCCTTTCTAAACTACATACGTTTTGACACGTTAACGCAGTACAGTGACACTGTGACATCATACCACTGTGACATCACATCAGTCACTGTTGTGCTGGATGCCATGCCTCTGTTGAAATCTGATTGTGTGTTTGTGGTTGTGATGGTGTGTGTTCAGCTGGGTAGCTGGAGAATGGAGTGAATGCAGTAAAACTTGTGGGAAGACGGGAACACAGACCCGTTCCGTACGCTGTGTCCAGCCTCTGGGTGACGGCAAGTTCAAATCCATCCGCAGTCGTTACTGCAGTGACGAGCGCCCGGAATCACGCAGAGACTGCAACCGGAACCTGTGTCCCGCTGAATGGAGACTGGGACCCTGGTCACAGGTAAACCAATACACACATGCTAACTAACTAAGTTTTGACATGAGTGTACTCTGGTTTATTGTTTTGGTTTGTTTGTGTGTTTGTAGTGCTCGGTTACCTGTGGCAATGGCACTCAGGAGAGACAGGTGTTTTGTCACACCCGTGACAACACCATCGGACCCTGTTTAGACTCAAAACCAGCAGCATTTAGACCCTGCAGGACGGATCCCTGCCCACGTGCGTAAATACGCTTCTGCTCACACATGTTTAAATTTAGTTTAGTCGGTGTATATTTATTCAGAGCAGCACAGACCAGTGATGGTCTCGACTCATTTAGTTCTCTAAAGTTAACACTTGTTAACATTATTGATGAACGTTTCATGACCTGCTTTGGTTTTCCTGCACTTTTTTAATGACTAATAACTAATAAGAAAATGCACTAACACGGTAAGACAATGTTTGTTTCTGTCTCACTCGCTTTCTGTGAAATTTTCCTGCTTCACAACAGGAAGCACTTCCGACTTCAGCAAGCACGGCAACTTCCTGATACAGTGGTTATCGCGTCACGACCCCAAATCTCCTGTGCAGAGGATGACAAGTAAAGCCTCTCTCTCCAGCCGTGTGGTGGCATTGCGCTGTCTCTCATCTCTCAGCTGGACCCTCCCTCTGTCACTCTGCCTGGCTCTTCAAGGCAAACTCCCCTGACTGCCTTCCTCTTCCGAGGCTTGCACGCTTCTCTTTCCTGGGTGGTGGTCCGTTCTTACGGGGCGTTTCCGATAGGGGGAGGTCTCTGTGTTTCTCTCTCTCTCTGTCTCTCGCTCTGTCTCTCTCTCTCCTTTGTGGAGCTCTGTGTTGTGAACGCTGGCCAGTAAGAAATTGTTGACAAAACATAAAAAAAAATTCTGGGATGATTCTTAAAGGAGGGGATTTGCGATTGAAAGGCAGCTTGCGGAGCTAACTGAGGTTTCCGTGGGGGCGATGCGTTGTTGTCGATTACTGCCCACCGCAAGCTCACGCTCCTGAGGCAAACGCTGTTTTGAGGTGCTGTCTGAGCTTAAAGGTGTGAAGAGAAAAAATATAAAAAGAAATGTGGCAAAAAAACAAAAAAAACTAAAGCTTTATTGTGAATGTGAACTTGTCACAATGAGGAAATCGTTGCTAAGTGCTCATTTCACAAACTAGTTCATTCTCGGAAATCGTCAGGACAACCAAAACAAGTAAACAAACACTCAAATGAGATGTTAACATGGGACGTACTGTTGAACCACCATAGTATGTGCTGGTGGCCGATGGTGACAATGAGGTGGAACTTGATAAACAGGGTCGTTTTGCTACACATGATCGCTTGCCATAAACGCCTCATCCTCCATCTCCTCTTTGACTGTTAACGAATTCAATAAATGCAGCTTATTTGTGCTTGCGAACTTCAGACAAACATATAAATATATTTGTATTTATATATGACTATAAATCTATATGGGTATCAATAATATGAATTATTAATAATTTGTTTTACCATGAATAAGCTGTAGCTTATTAGCCTAACATTTTGACTGCTATTTATCGCTTTAATTCTTGACTGTTACGTGTATTTTTTTATTGATTTACATAAATACAGAATAAATATTGCTATTTATTAACTGAGGTTAAGTGTTTGGGATGGGGAAGACGTATATATAATATATAAAAAAATATATAGACAACTATAGATGTGTGTGTATGTGTATATATATGTAAATATATATATATATATATATACACCAACACACACGTACATATATATGTGTATATATATAAAATGCAGGACTTGCTCAGCCAGTTTCTTCTCAGTTTTTCTGAGAGAAGTGATATCATTTTTCAGATTCATTTAGAATGAGAGTCATCCTATATTTCATGCACATTACAATATTCATCACACATTGAATGATGTGAGCCGTGCATGCAGTGTATGTCAGTACTGCCTTCACTTGTGGGTGTGAGAAATTGAGCCCATTGAGAAGAGTGTGTGTTTGTGTGTGCTGTGTGTTTTCCAGCTTGCATTTTTACAATGGTTACCAGTGGCCATACAAGAAACGACACAAAAATATACCTCATGAATTTTCACCTACATCCGAGCTCATTTTCCTGGGAGAAGCATGGAAAGCAAGTACAATGCCTTACTCTGTTTGAATGTATCGGCATTTATCTGTGAAAGTCATGGTTTAGCACACAGAAACGTTTGTTGGTTTGTCTAAGGAAACAACAGGCAGCTTCAAACTAAATGTATAGTAGAACCAACCAACCAACCAACCAATCACATACATCCATCCAAAAATGGTTGCTAACCCATTGGATATGGAGAACGTTTGAACAAAACGCTACACTTAGCATTTCTTAATCACTTCAGAATCGTCATTGTATCGTGAAACACATTTCTGTTGTGACTATGTAGCGAGCTAACCGAATTTTCATGCTCAATGCCGTGGATACAAAAAATATGAAAAGCCAGACCTTGCAGTGAGATACTGTAAATAAACGTTGGTGTTTACTGTATTTAATAACATTTATGACTGTTATCTCCTTACTTATATAAAAAATGCTAATATTATGTACTATGGGTAACTCATGTTACTTCGCTGGCCTAACTGCGTCTTGGCTGGCTCTTGTGGGGAAAAATTGTTCGGGGAATATTCAGAGGGACTTACGTGCACTGCGTCTATATGCACTTTGATTTATCAGGGAAACTTTATTAATGTTTTGTAAATGTTTCATATATGACACATGTATGTGCCATGACAGTTTTTTTACATCACCATTGAAATCCTGTATTTTATTTAACCAATGATCTATTTATTTTTTGACCTGTTCATCTGAACAACCGATGGATTATTGTTCTCAAAGTAAAGAAGTGTTTTACCAAAGTTACTGTGAACTTTCAATACAGTCGATTTATTTTTCTGAAGAAGACTATCTGTATGTTTAAAGAGGGGTGGGTGTGCATTTCATGTTTTAAGTTTCTGTCATGATCAACTGCAGAAATAGGAATAAAAAAAGTGTTATAAAAACAGTAAATGATGTTTTCCGCTGGCTTGTTTCTTGTGTTGTTGCTTTGCTGCCTGTTCCTCTGTAAAGGTGGGATTTCTTTATTTGTCTTTTTTGTGCCATTGTCAACATGTATTATTTGCTGTTGTGACAGACAATCTAGGCCAGATTAAACTTTTCACCTGTAGATGAGACGTGTTAAATATAGCATTCATCATTCTTACATTCATCTTCTAATATTCTTAACATGATACTTATCATACTCTAATACTAACATACTTAAACTTTCACTTTTTGCTTGTTGGTCAGTTCATAACTTTGAGTTCCTGCATTTGCATTTTCCCTTCATTTTTCTTTCATCTATGATAAGTTTGTTTCCTTTTCAGTTTTTCTTTGTTTAGAAACATGTTTGTGTGAAATATAGTTTGTGCATATAGCTTCTTTAAATATTCACCATTTATTTCTTAACCCAGTCTTAGCCAATTTGTTTCTTGTCTTGTAGGACAGCGTTGTCATGGCGACCGTTCTGCGTTCTGTCGCATGGATGCGCTGCAGAAGTATTGTTCCCTGCTGAGCTTCCAGCGCTTGTGCTGCAAGTCCTGCAAAACTGGGAATTCCACAAAGACCTCTGTGAAAACAAGTAAGCCGATCGCCACATCAGCAAAATCCACCAAAGGAAAATCTACTTCCACCACAACCCTTGGTCCCACACACACAGAGTCCTCCACAGATTCCCGTAAGCACCAGCGGACCTCCACAAGCGCCCTTGTGTCTTCTACAGAAGGTAGAAGTTCTACCACAGTGGGCACACATTGGTTTCAAACGGCCATGGCAGTGTCAACAAGTACTCTTGGATACACCACAGCTCCAAATCACCAGTCCACTACAACTCACATCCAGGTGCAAACAGCTCCAGAATTCCAGTCAGACAAAAGCACAACTTCCTTCATTCCAACAGAAAGTCCCAACATCATATCTTCATCTGGAAATGACATGTCAAATAGCACCAAGCCTGTTGGCACTATAATCCCTGTTACTGTCCATGATGTTATCATTCTACCCTTTATTCCCAGCACAACTGTCCCATTTAAAGAGTTTCATGCGAGCAGCAATGTGCCACTTGTTGATAATGGAGAATTGTTGCAGTCAGTGACAAAGAATGGTACAGATGACATCTCAGACCTGCAGGATGTTCCAGTGACGTTTAAAGCAGAGGTGCAGACCACCACTGAAGAACCCTCTCCAATGGTACCAGCTTCTATGTTCACAACCTCTGTTGCACTGCAGGCAAGGACAGCACCACCCAGTGCAACAGCATCCTTGACTACAACAGCAATGAAGACAAGCAGATGGCCCAATAAGGTTGTTGAAACAAATGAAAGCAATGCAATTGATATATCTTATCCAATAATCCCACTGGACCACGAGTTTCCTCAGAATAACATAATTCCCAGGAGGGGACGTGTGTTCCTGCGGGAGAGAACGCGGAATAAACGCATCCAAGAGCTTCTTGAGGAGAAGCGATACTTTTTGAGACGAATGAAAAGAGCGCAGGGGATTTGAACCCTGACAGGTTTCTCTTATAGAGGTACATGTACGGCTGCCAAACAATCTGAATTCAGACTCCATCTTGGTGCTTGGGTCAAGAACTGGAAAATGACCACAATATTTCTCACAGAGTATTTTAAAGGTGCTGTAAGCTATTTTAGCCTTTATGCTAACTTCTTAATTCTGAGCACACCCTCTAATCAAAATCTTCAAACCATGTCAACCAACCTGATATTAGCAAAGAGGTAGAGAACGTTCTGGCTAATTTTTCTCTGATTGGCTACTTTGCACAGTTTAAGGCTGATTTTATTTTAGAACACCTAATTCAGGGATGTGTTAGGTGGGACATTTTCTGCTTGGTTTTCTAAAAAACAAACAAGAAATGGCTTGACAAACTTTGCGGAACAAAACCACTAACTATGGTTTGCACAGTTGATTTGAACCTCAGCAATATCTAGTAGGTTTTACTGAAGGGTTTATTGTTATTGATATTTTCCCCACAGAAATGCTTAATGACAGATATAGACAATAGACACATTCATTTTTTCCCAAATGTCAGCAAATCAGGGTATTGCAGGTAAATTAGCATAGAAATGCTGTCAATTTTAAAGATTTAATTCATTAGTCCAACATATAAATAAACCACTGCTTGTTTCAGCTGCAGATTTTACCCTAAAAGTCTTGGGCAATTCTACATAGGGTGAAATATGGTACCTTGGACAGCAACAGTAGAACTATGGTATGAAACATGACATTTTTACTTTCACTGATGGGTCATTTGAAATGGAAAAATCAGGGATGCACTCACTATACTTATAAAGATACAGATTATAATTTTATGATTATTTTATGGACTTATTTCTTTTTGCCAGTATGCAAGCTTTATTGAAACTTTACCAGATCTGGATGAGTAATATTTTTATTGTTGAGGTATTAATATTGAGATTTATGTTCATCCAAACCTTTAAACGTGTCAACATTGTATTTTGTGAAAAGCAGAGAAAAAGTCAAAAACAATAAATGGTTATATTGCAAAAATATACAATTTTCTAACATTTTTGTCATACAGACTATATACAGTCAGATCTAAAATCTGAGACCACTAGTAAAACGCTTCACTAGGGTATCAATTTTAATGATAGCACATGCTAACATGGACATAAATTAACCCTGATGATCCATGTAATCCCAGCATGAGTTTTATAAGGAACATGTATCCTGTGTGCTTAATTGGAAGCAGTTCTTGGATTAAATATGTTATGTACATATCTTGTAGTTCCAATTTAATGTGGTCTCTGATGTTTGGACTGCACTGTAGTTTCATTCATATGTATTGCATTGCATTGCATTTGCATATGTTTATTTTCTTCTCTCCATCTATCTACAGTGTTTAACACATTATACCACCTGAATAAATTGCAGGGTGGTTTTATTGTGTTCAGTTGTTTAGCCAGCAGCAAGTATACCACTAACACCAACAAAACCATTAGAGAAACGTGTAATTATGTAAATGGAGTTTCGACTCAAAACCACATCTACTGCAAGTTTACTGAACACTTCCCTGTGTGACAACCAGCCCCAGTCGGCCATGTTGTTTAACTGTCAGTGCTGAATACGATGCTAGTATCATTTTCTTCTTTTTTTGAGCTGTTCATCTTTTCAAAGTTGCAGATGCAGCCAAATGCTTTAAAATACCAGGAAAAAGGCTCATAAGCTTTTTCTTATTTGCATAAAGCGGATTGTTTTCCTAAATCCTCAGGAAAGAACTGGGCCAATTAGAACGGAGAGAATTAAAGCTGTGTCTGTGCTGGGCTTGCATTCCTCAGTTCCTTCTCCTCATTAACGTTCATCTTCTGCCACACTAAACGTCCACGTGACCAGGCTGCACTGATGCAGTCATCTCTACAGATTGGTGCATGAGTAATGGAGGAAGCAATCAAATACTGGTAAACTGTTGAATTCTTTTTTTGTGTTTACAAAAAAGTGTATCTTATGCATCAGTCTTTCAGCCAAAGGTTTGTTGATTGGCGTTAAATCTCTAAGCACGGATGTGATGGACTATATTATGAACAAAGTGTATTTCACACCCTGATGAACAGAACACAGTATCTGGCAAATCTATGGCCTCAGGTTTTTAGTAAAGATTAAGGCTCTCAATATTAAACAATTATATTTAGAAATTAAAATCATAAAAGATTCTAGAGGCTAAAATAAAGACAAGAGGATTATTTGGCTCACCCACTATGAAACATTCATCCATGGTGGTTTTCAGGCATTGAATTTATAATTGACTGGATTATACATTTGGCTCATTTAAATACTGCAGGATTACAGAATGTTGTCACTGTCCAGAAGCTGAAGGGAGAGTAACTGTTTTGTGACTAGTTGTATTTGTTCATTGCATTTGTGACACGTACCTCTACTCTAAGTGTGACAAAGTGTAACAAACCCTATTATTGGGCTTTGAACTGGGTTGCTCATTTTAAATAGCTTGTTTTTATGGTTTAGTTCTATTGAAAATGATGTAATATATTAGTATTTATAAGGGATCTAAAATTTACTCATTATTTCTCAAGCAGCAGTTATTTATTGTTTAGCATTAAAATGACGTTTGTGATATAAATGATTGATGCGCACCTGGACTGTGGGAGCTCACACAGCGACATCCACTTCCTGTGCTGATCGCTGGAGCCAATCAGCTGCCAGTCTGATAAATAAGAGACGCTACAGTTGCCAGAATTCATAACTGTATACTGATTAAATCTGATTCATTGAAACTGATAAGCTGGAAGGCAGATTTTATCAAATGTTCTGCTAAAACAGCCCACAAAATATCTCTGTTTCCTGGCACTGCAGCGGTACCGACCATAAGCTTGTAGCAGCTTACGAACAAGAAAAACAAATATCATAATATCACATTACTATCTTGGTGAGATTTTTCTAGCCCCTCAGGTGTGACAAATATTGCTTCTACAAAATCATTCCCACATGCCCCAAAGCTCTTTACAAAACATACAGATAGCGATATAAAGATGGCTTGCAATTACTACACCTTGAGAAATCCTTTCATTCACAGTTTATTTTTTACCTTTCAACATCTGTTTTCTCTGAATGCGTAAGTCTGTGACATAATTCTGTAGAAACTTTCATTTATTCACAGTGACTCAGCCGTCATACAAGTAAGAAACATTATAAAGGTGATGTTTCTTACTGTTGACAAAACTTTAATTATTGGGTGAAGTATTTCTGGGATTTGGGAAAAAGCGCACAGCACTGATAAATGCACAAAACCAGTTGTGGAAAAGCTAATATTTTCTCTTCAGGAATCTTTTAAGGTTTGTTAAGAAAGATGCTCAGCTGGCAAAGCAAACATCTAAAATAAACACAACCTGTTTAATAAACTTGTCCTAAATATCTGCTAATATCATCCATCATCTGTTCTCAAAAGCACTGACTCTCTTTTCTTCAAACACAGCTGCTGCGTTTCCCAAAGAACCTGCAGTCCTTCAGATCAACACAGGTACCAGAAATAATGAACATGTTTAAAAGGATATTTTGCTCAGAATTGCAGTTTCATTAAATTATCTTCTAATATTTCTTTGGAGAGGCACACAATTGACATTTATTGGCTTAATGCTAGAGTACAACTCTTAAAAATTTGCCCTCAAGAAAATTTAATGGGAAATGTTTGAGTTTATTATGATATTTGATTTGAATTCCAGGTTCCAGTTTCTGGGCAAATATGAGAGCAGTTTGACATGTTTCTACTGAGAGGAGCCACACGGAGGATTTAAGCAAGACTCAATTTCTTCATTTGTTGTCTGTCTAATCTCATTTCTGTCTAGGAGAACCAGATGAGACATTTAAGAGATCTCTTTCATGGTTTAAACTGATCACAAACACATCTTCCCACATTGGTTTGAAGCCAGATGTATTTTGTGTAGTGTAATGATTTCAGATTTTACAGTTAATGGAATAATAAATAAACGGACAAATTAGCGATCAAGCCACCACAGATGTTTGGTGCTGATAGGAGTGTGGGTCTCTTTGAAGCACCAGTTGTAATGACAAGGACGGCTTTAGCATCAGAGCATATGTAGTTGATTGAGAGTGATGGCAGCTATTTCAGGGCTCTGCGTTTGTCTGACTGATGTAATATAAAAATGTCCTGGCATGTCAGTCTCAGCAGCAGATGTACAGCTGCAGGTACTGTATGGTACCTATCATAACATATACTGTAAATATACTGTAAACACGCACTGTTGGTCTGTTCCATTTTCATTAATCTGCYACAGTTGGTTTGGCTACAAATGTTTTCTATGTTTTCTAATGCTCTGCTAACATCTTTTTTCTGTATACCTAATATCCCTCTTTCTATTTCTGTGTGTGTGTGTGTGTCCATGTGATAGATTAAGCATCTTCTAGTGTAATTGCAAATACTGTATGTATGTATATATGTACATATAAAAAAATTCATATTGTATCTTACTAACAATAAGGATTCTAAGTAACTGTGTGTTGTTTTCAAAAGCTTGGTTTAAACATGAATTCTAAACTAAAACTTTATAATCAACATAGTTTCATCTTACCTTGTTTATTCCTTTGCATGCCCTGCACATTTGTGTGTTTTCCTCCACATTGGCTCATGTTATTAAAAAATCGGGACGGTTAAAACACACAAACATTATTCAGTTTTCTTGGGGGATATATGTAGATGTTAGTTTGGTTGCAAAACAAATGCATGCAATTTTTTATGATCCGTCTATTATAAACATGGAGATGTGCGGGTGGTAAACTTACAGAGCTGTATATATTTAAATGTGCAATTACATGTCCAGGGCATTTGGTTCAGACACAGTGTTTGTCCTGTTTACGTCTGTCCTGTCTACAGGAGGTCGTGTGGGGGAATCTAATTTGTTTTGCTGTATGCATTTACGTCAACACAAATGGGCTATTTAGTCTTATTACTCAGCTGTGGTGATGATGTTTATAAAGAAGTGGATGCAATAACACTGAAGTTTTGCTCATTTTAACAGATTTGATATTTAGTAAACGTCAGCTGTTATTTATTATGGGTTAAGTCTTTCCTGAATTAATACTTGTTTGGCATTATGCAGATATGCTACTTAGCTCTCATAACCTCACACTGGCCTTCACTGGTAATGTTTCTGAGAAATCTGTTGAGCTGAGGTGAAAAAAAGTTGAGGTGTTTGACAATATCAGAGCTCTGTGACTTCATGGCTGTTGTGTTGAGTGTTTTATTAGCCTGGTGCTTTTAAGGTGATCATATTATAATGTGGTTCTAAATTTTTCCAAAAACACTGCTTACAAGTGGTTTAAATCTACTTAATATTCACTTACTGTGAGGTTACTTTGCACGAAACATCTGACTGACTTGGAAAATGTTAAATATAGTGTTGCGTTAGCTGATGAACTTGCTAAACTTTTAACCTCCTTAGTGGCTGGTGTTCTCATCTTTCAGGGTGAACAGATTTTGCAACCTTAAATGGCCCTGTTTCTCAATATTGTTTAACCTTTAATCTCTCAGGTTAAGGAATTTAGCTAGCAGTTGACAGCTACAGACCAGGTGCTAAAAGCATGTGATGTGATTTTGACTGGAATGTTACTCTATTACTTTTGAATGGGCTGAGAAGAGACATTTTTCATCTACATCACATTTATGTGCTTTGGAGTCAATAAGTAGCTTATAATAAACATTTGACAACAGATGATATATTCCTGGTATATTTTTAAATCATCAAGCAGTTAGTTCAGGCAATGGAGGTAAAAATCAATGAGTTTCAATTTTAAAAAGTATTAAAAATTCTTTGCTGATTTTAATGGCAATTCTCACATGCTTTTATGATTTATAGCATCCGTCTAGTTTTTATTTTAGTTTTTATTGATTGTGCTTATTTTTTTATATACTAGTGGAAGGCCAGGTGAAGACTTATGGAAATGAGAAACACATCAAAGATGTGAGATGTTTTTTAAGTTATGCCATCCCGGTTTGGCTTGTCTTGGGAGTTCTCTTAAACCAAAGGCTGGTGTGATGCATGCTTTACTTATACATCTGTGGCTGTCTCCAAAAGATGTCTTGTGTTTATAGATTTGACTAAATGTATAGCTGTCTGAATGTTTCAGGTGTCGGAAGTACAAGTGACCATGTGAAAGTTTGCTCTTCAATGCTCTGTGTATTAACTAGCGATTACAAGCGATTTACATTTGTAAATATATAAAGCAGCGAGTCGGTTGGTGTGTTTGCAAATGAAGTATTGTATTGTTGCAAATGAAGTAAGAACATTTGTAGGAGAATATATTCCTACAAATGGAGATGTTTTCTGTCTAACAATGACCTTATTTGGCCAAAGTCATCACACCAGTTTTCTGGCTTCACGCTTTTTCCCGCCGGCTGAATGAATTTGGTTGACCCAGCAGAATCGTTCCATGCCCACGTGTTTCACTATTGCTGTGTTACCAATAAACTGATCTAACATTAAAAAAGCCTGGTACAATCCCCCACTGTGTTGTGGACCAGCAAAACTATCTGCAGTGATGAAAACACAGAAAACAGGAGAACTGGGACACAGACTATGTGACTGTTGAACGGTTACATCACCAAACAGCCTCCTGAGGACAAACCAGACACTTTTTCTCCCTTTCAATGTTCTGTCACTCACAGACCTTGAAAGCCATATGCTTCTGATCGCTTACATGTGTTTTTTTTGTGGTGCAGGCGAGATTTTGTTTTTTGCAGCTTGCAGGACCTTATTTCTAACCAATCTTTAACTTGTCCAGTCTGAGGGCCAAAGCTGCATTTGTATAAGTCATGGCTGGCAATAACTGCTGTAAAAATGGCATGAGTTCAGTGGCTGGTTCTGATGTAACATTAGTGGAACATCTTGCACAGCTGTGGCAGTACTGATAAGAGGAAATGGCAGATATTATAACATGCAACTAATACTACAGGCAAATATCTGCATCCACTATTCAGTGGATACAATTTGTGTTCACATGACCTTATGTTTGCCCGTGTCAAATCATTGTGCCCTCGAAGAGCAACAGCAGCCAAGTATTTTTGTATTGATGTTGTATTCAGTCACACATTTTGCATTATATTGTAGTGTGTTTAACCAGAGACTTGTAAAGGTGTGAGGTGGATGTATACGCTATATATTTTTAGATGTTTTAAATATAACTTGACATCAGTCTTTCGTTATTCCAGATTTTTTTCTTAGTAGGAATAAATTAATGCTGAGAATGTCATGATATCATGCGGCGTCTGAATATTTAATGCTGTAAAGAAACAGACTTTAGAAAAGGCAATGGTGCATTAATTATCTTTGAAACCTTTCATTTTAAATTATAATTGGAAATATGGATTGTAATAAAGTAATTTTTCTCCCAACTTTGACATATTGACCTGTAGTCTGTCTGAAGACCCTTCGATGTTTCTGACGAGAATTTCCATGGTTTCAATTTTCTGCTAAAAACTGTGTATTATTTGAGAAACACCGATCTAACCTGTCAGATACAAGGATTAAAAGCATAAATCTTTAGTGTTATAAAGTTCCTGTGACACTTGTTTTGTGTGAGTCCAGTTAAACAGGTTTATTAACATCACAAGTGATGCTCCGGTGCTAATGAACGATTCAGTCACCCTTTCCAAAGCTAGCATGAGCGTGTTGAGGCTCAACACTGATGGCAGCATTGTTGTGTTACTGATAAGCAGGCGGCACTAAACCTCTGAGATTTCATTACGAACATCTTTCAGCATAATAGCATGTGTTGCTTGATTTTCTTACTGTCAAAACATAATATCTGCTCCTGCTTGTAATCTGCTGAGAAAAAAAAGACGCCGTCAGGAACATAGATGTAGCTGTTAATGAGTTTTAGAACACAAAAGAATACTGTTAAGAAAAGGGCAGGCAGGAATAATGGACGTTCAAAGAAAACCGCAGCAAAAATAACATGTAACGAATAATTCATGATAAAACGCGTTGTAATGAAAAGATTGTCAGAGCTGCAATTCCAAGATGCAATTCCCTATTGAATTGAATTCCGTTATCACACACTAATTATTTTTCCAAGATTAATTACTATCAACGTCTTGATATTGATGTGCCCAGGGAGCGCAATGTATAAAATACAATTTATTTATATAATTGGGTAGAAGGACTGAGAACATAATATCGCACACAAACTTGTTTTCTTGCACTTATTTGTTTATGGTGGTTGAAACTACGATGATACTTCATCAGTTAGCAGGTCAGTGCAATCGGAGCAATTGGCGATATTAGATCTCTGTGAGGCAATAACAGCTGATGGATTTGTTAACCCTGAGCGGATCTGAGCAGCAGTACCCCTTTGTTACAGAAAAACACTGTGTTCTGTGCTAATGTGTGACTTACTGAATAATACCCAGAGAATCTGGGAGCTATCCACAAAGCCTCCTGCAGCTAAGAGAATCTGGACATTAGTGTCAGATGTCTGTGCTAGTTTTTTTTTTGCTATATTGATTCTCCTCCAGCAGGATGAAAGGAGTCCATCAGTTGTGTCTGTCCAGCCGTGTGTACAGCTTTCAGTTTCCAGAAAATTCCATTACGTTGCATTACTGCTAAAGCACGACTCTGTCGCCTGTAACTAGAATCTGATCCTGAATAATGTGACAGGACTGAGAATGCAACTGTATCTGATTTGCATTACCGCCGTCAAAAGACGCTTGTGCGGCCACATTTGTCTTAGCGCACGCATCAATTTAGCTAAGGTCTAAAGCAGTGGGACGGCAACAAAACAGCTCATCTGATGCAGCCCTCAGGCGGTGTACACAGCCGAGATGGACTCTGTCATAAACCCAAGCTGTCCAACCGGGAGTCAAATTGGCAACGACAAGATAGTCGTTTTTTGCTTCTCCTGGTTTCTCAAATGGGAATATTTTGAGTTCTACAGCTTTTTACCTCAACACACAGCCTTAAAGTCTTAAAATCACTTGTAATGTGGTGGGTAAATTCTGAGCATTTTCCAAGGACTTGTTGAGGCATTATTGTTATGTCTTTTCTTTGCTATATCATTTACATAAAGATCACGCTAGCGCTCATGATGTACAAAAGAAAGGGACGACGACACTTGAGGTTGGATGGGGGGAAGGTTTGTTTGAGGTTCTGATCCTGTAGCTTTAGTGGCGTTTGGTGAGGGACAAAAGATCCAGGTTGGTAGGAGAAGAAAAGAAACTCCAATCTGCCTCAAGAGATAACAGCTGTGGGACCTGAAGTCTGCCACTCAAACATAACTTGTTTGTCTATGTTGTATTATTGGGCCCTGAAAGGTCTTTTAAAGGGTTAGTGGGTGACCTGCACACACACAACTTTACCTTGTGAAAGCTGTTGTATATTTAATACATGCAGACAGGGTCCAAAATGAACAGGTGTCTGTGCCTGGTTAAAATTCTGGGTACAGGCACAATACTGCAAAAATGGCAGAATAAATTAAAACTGCTGTGACCCATCTTAGCCTTTGAGAACACTTCCCTCTTATGTTTCTGTTGAGTAACAAGAACGTTAAAAATGTTGTTTTTAATGTTCTGGGAACATTCAAAACATACAAGAAGTGACAGGTGTTGCAAAACTTTTTGTGCTTGAATTCTATTGTATACATTGGATAATGGGTTGCAGCTATGTGCATATAGCTTTTAAATACATCCGTATTACTGTCAAATCTCCTTAGCTTGTACCACTGTATGAATCCCAGCTAGAGGTTTGAGCCAATTGCGATGCACTTTAAGGTTATGTGTGCCAGTCAAATTGTGAGTATATTTGCATCAGCCATCTCAAATCTGTCATCCTGGGGTTCCTGCAGTCCCATTAAAAACAAGCATTTAAAACGTCTCTTTCAAATGCTAAAAAATGGAAACACTCTAACTTGATGAATCCATCTCAAAGTCAAAGTTTGTGCGACTCCACAATGCTGTTATTTCTATGTCATGTTCATGTATATTTCAAAACCTGTCTGAAGAATAACTCCTTGAAGAAGACATTTCTGTTCCAGGCAGAGGAGAGACAGAATGTTCAGTAGAATTATTCAGGAATATGATTTGCATGTCACTTACTCCTAGTTCTGCATTGAGTTTCAATCACTGGGCCTCCGGCGATGAACCCGAATTTTCTTCTTTTGCTGACAATATTTTTTCATCCATCTGCCTTGACAGCAGTATGATGTTCCCCTAACAACCCAAATATCTTCCTCCCCTCAGCTTATATGAAGGTCACATTGCAGGATTGATATGTTGTTAGGGCCCGATCTCACTTTCTGTGCACCATAGATGAGTTAATGAGATACCATCACTCCATCAGTCACTGTAAACTCACATACCCGCAGTGTTTCTTCAATCCCTCAAAGAGAATTGAATTTAAGCCATTGAGGCTTGATCTGCTGCCCGGGTCTCTGCGTTTGTAGCGATATCTTTATAATGCTGTGATATTACTCAATTAATTCACAGAGGATGTTGGAGGTATTTAATTTATGATTCTAAGCTCTGAAAGTTTTTTAACTTGCAGTTACTGGGCTGATCAAACACAGCTTAAGAAGTGGCGATAAAAAGCTAATATGAAAACTTTTAGGTTAGCCGTTAATGTTCTGCAATGTGACATGCTATAATCTAAAACTATTTAACTATTGTGGTTATTTTGTTGTAAATTTTACACATGGACAATTTGTTGCTAGCCCCCAAAATCTTGATGTAGATAAAAATGTCAATATTGTGCTACTGCTACACAGGAAGTCAAATTTGGGCAGTCAGACAATCTTGTCGCTGCCAGGTAAGTGCTAAGAGTCATTTACTGGGTTGTTTCCGCTGTGACAGGCAGCTTCATTTTGTATCTGCTGTCAAAAGAGCCCTATCATCAGACAATCACCAGCTAACCTCAAACCAAATGCTAATTGTTGGCCACAGACTGAAATGTTTCTGTGCTTGGCATTTTGACTGGCAGGAAGATGTTTGGCACCAATTTTCCTGCCATCAGCCATTCGCGGAAAAGAACCAAAATGTTATCAAGAGTGACAGGAGAGCAAGAAAAGACACAACAAACACATGTTATGAGTGAAAGGTGTGGATTAAATTAAACCTGTCAGGAGGTGACCATTCTGTCAAATAATGGTGATGCTTTTTTCTCCTCTACAGGATAAAACAGGGATTTGGGATAAAGCCATTAAAAGAAGCAACAGGAAGTGGTTTTATTTTTCCTAAAGTTTCGACCAATTGGTAAGTTCTTCAGACTACAAAGTCAAAATCACACACTGTGGCAGTGAAATTATTATGTTTATAAAAAAATTAAAAGTAAAAAATTAAAAGTTAAAAAAGTTAAAAAATAAAAGTATTATGTGAAATGTACATAATATCTAATGCAATTATACATCATAGCATATAAGGTGTCATAGATCTAATGAGTTAGTTTAGATCTATGGTTTGTGTTACATCTTTCATTTCTGCAAATAGATATTTTGTACTTGGTTTGTAGTATGTTATGTAAAAAACCTTTGAAGATGTTTGTCCATTTGTGTTAATAGAAATTGTGTCTTATCTGTTATATAATTTTTACTTATAGCTTATTCTTTTGAAGCTTAATTTTTTATTCTCTTTTCGTGTTCTATAAAGCGTACAGGTTTACAAAAGCATGCAGGTTGGTAAAGACATGAGGGTGAGTAAAAAACACAGAACTGTGTTTTTTTTGGTGCACTGTTCTTTTAACTATCTCTTAACCCATATGTATCTTTATATACATATTGCATCACATAATGTGAATTTAACATTTAAAACTTTATAAATTAAGGATTTTGGTCTTTGAAACCAATGATAAGGAACAAAATGTACTCGTGTTGTCACAATTGTTTCATATTCTATAAACACCAAAAACAAAAAAAAAAACTTTTACCTTTTAACTGTGACGAGCAAAACTTTGAATTTATTTTATATTTGTTTTCCTGTGATAAGGCAGAATACAAGCTTAGCTGTTACACTAACACATTAGATTTGCACGGCTTAATTTCTCGCGAGTTCAGCATTCTTAAACTTTTAACACAGCACCTGCACAATAATCCAACAGTTTAAAGTTTGCCCTTGAAATACCAGAGTTAGCAAATCTGCGCTCTACGCAATCTGATGAGATGCTGTTCCATTTATCTGAACCAAGGGCCCTTCAATAGAAAGCAAACGCAATGGAATTGCAAAACACTTGAGTAATGAAACCTTCTCCCTCCTGTGTTGGTAAGATTCACAGAGGACTTCAGAGAGCCCTTAAATCTGTTTAATCAAAGACACATCCGGCTGAATATTAACCGGGCTTCAATGGGCTGTATCCTCACCCCAAACAAACACACAGATTCTATTTCTGTGTATGTCCCTGATTTAATTTTAATATTCAGAGTTGCCTGACGTTTGTCTGTGAAAACTTTGAGGTGCTTTAAAACCAATTTGTGCCAATTTCCATCACCTTTCATCAGTCATTAAAATTTAAATGGGTGTCGTGCACAAGTTTGTGATCAGTTTTCTTTAAAACATTCACAGAATGTTTGGGTTATGTGTCATCTGAATGTTGGATACACATGCACAGATCACTATACTACTGTAAACCTCAGTGGTTTTACACGACTGTAACCACATATGCAGTATTTATATGATGCGTTCACTCAGAATTTATAATGTTGCCCCATATGCAGCATAAAGGGTTTCATTTAATATTAAAAACATGATATCTATATACATGACATCTATGATATCAGCAAATATGGTGAGGTTATTAATCAAATTACATAACTGTCTATTAATAGAACTAAATAAAAAATATGCACATTTTTAATGTATAATTTCTCTAAAATAATAGATTTTCAATAAAAGACATGATTATTAATAAGAAAGGGGTTCTTGAACTTTGCAGTGTTTGTTTGAATTGTCTCAGTCTGTGTCTGTATTCTTCATGTTTGTAACAGCTGAGAAAAGTACTGCCACAAATGTAAGTAATCATGGAGGACAGCAGAGTAAGTAAAGCGAAATAAGGTGGTAGAAGAGCGAGCGGAGGTCTAGTGTCACGCTCTCAAGGTGGATTGTGGGATTGACAGCGGCTCAGGAAACGCAGTGGAGGGCGGTTGGGGGAAACTAAAAATTAAAATTCCTCTGCCTCATACAAATAAGAAACGTAAGCATTTGACATTGTCAGACTGATTTAGCCAGGCAATTTGTAACTTACACACTCGACATGCAGCACTTTGTAGGCAGACTTTTACTAGTGCAGTGGTAAGACTCTGTCAATCCAAAAGTTCCAGTGTGTTGCTATAGTGATCCAGTTAGACCCAGTCTCACTATTTCTTACATAAAAATAGTTCATTTATGATTGCCAAACGTATGATAAACATTCATGCTTGACTGCAAAATATTGGTTACTTTGACTAAGCCCTTGTGTTGCCCCAATGATTCTTTGAAACTGAGTGTGTATCTAAAAAACCCAGTTTTGATATTTGTGTTTCATTAAAGCAGTTTCTCTCTTTATATTTTGACCTTTTCCCAATTTCTATCTCCTTCCTTCCGCTTCCTCTTCATTTATTTTCTTCCTCTGTTTAATGGCCTGTGATTGGATAATTGTTATAATGCTTCTTCGGTGTGTTATTTAAAGGGCTGTTCTGCCTCCTGTCTGGCAATTACTGTGTGGCGCCTCTTCAAATAGCTATTCTGACAGCAAGGTTAGTTTTTTAGTGATTATTTTTTAAATAAATAAAAGCAGGATAGCTGCTGAATTTGCAGATTCATGAACAGTAAGATTATGAAAGTGAATGTGTATCGACCTGCTGAGTCAAACGTCTATATTATTGTACTGTGTAAATTCTTGTGCTTCCTGTATAAAAATAATCCGTCTCCCAAGGACCAGTACTGAACCAGATTTAAACTAAAACATGGT
Source organism: Yasuhikotakia modesta (assembly GCA_036877545.1). NCBI lineage: Eukaryota > Metazoa > Chordata > Actinopteri > Cypriniformes > Botiidae > Yasuhikotakia > Yasuhikotakia modesta. The sequence continues at coordinate 26,856 of JBAJNP010000488.1, forward strand.
ATGACTGTAAAACAGGCTTTTGAAATCTTACCAAGCTTTGTATTTGCATACTGTATTTGCATACTGTTGCTAAGCATGAAGATTGTATGTGCTTTGATTGCTATATGCATATTGATGAATACATATGATGAGCAACCTGGCACTTCCTGAAAAAAGTATTTTTATTAGCGTAGATAAACAGTAAGTGTTTTCATCATGAACCTGTTGATGAAATGTAGAAGAATGTAAAAGATGTTTGTGGCAACTGCTCTTTTCATTGCAAACATCTGGCCAGAATTAACAAGCCCTTCTTTTTAAACAAGACTAAATAATTTAAAGGTTTAATGCAATTAATAATTGATTTAAAATGTTTGTAGGCAAATTAGAAGAACATGAAATATAATCAAAGTTCTCTCAGTGATCTCTTTCCTGTTTTTAATCACACTATTATTAAAAATGAACAACCCTGCAACAAGCGTTAATGTAGAGTTAAGGAGGTCTTGAAATGCATTAAAATGGGTATCATGCTGAGAGTTTCTTTCCTGTATTATAAACTTATGTGTGGCCTTTAATTGCATTGATTCTGACCTGTGTTTGGATTGCATTGCATACACTTTAAATGTGTTTAAAGAGCCACTTGTCTTTTACTTCTGCATCAAAAGCTAATTTACAGGTAAAAGCTTACACTATTTTTACACACAGTGTGCTGTTTAATATCCATCTGGACTGATATTTTTCAGTGACAGCACCTTGTTTTCTGCTGCTAACCCGTCTGGCTGGCAGACATGTTAGTGGTGGCAGGTGTCAGAGTTGAGGGAGAACAACAGAGACCCTCGCCTCTGCTGTCTTAATCTTTTATGCTCACTGTACAGATACAGACTGGACAGATTTCAAAATTCTGGAGGAGCTTTACATTCAAAGACAGAAGAAGATGAAAAAAGAGACAGAAGAAAGAGACAGAAGAAAGAAAGATATGTGTTAGATAAGATTTATATCACTCTCTATATGTACATATAGTCAATAGTATGTTGATGCACAACAGTGCTGGCAGCAAGACAACAGCCAATTGATTTTGTGTGCAGTGAATCAACAAAGCAATCGTCTTTATCTTCTGTCTCCTGCAGGAAAACTCTCATGATTCCTTCAGAAATGAGAAAGAGAAAATGCCACAGAACATTATAAAAATATCATCAGACTTTTGTTTCTGGGCTCATGAGACACGACTGATGATTTGACTGTTTGATGATCCATAACCTGGAGAAATAAACACATTTACCTGTTGGCGTTAATTAATATTTTATAAAAAGCATTTATTAGCTAAGTTATGGATTTGGGAGAATTTATTGGATAAACTTGACATTTTGTTATACTGGTTATTGGTGAATTACTAAAGGAACTCTACAATGTTTGTGAATGTGTAACTTTTTCTCATGTCTTTGTAACAGTGTTGGATGTCCACCATCTGCGCACTGATGAGACAGTTTCCCCACTGAGCCACTGACTCTGAGCTCATCATGTGAAGGTCAAACTTTGGCTGTTGTATGAGGGCAAACTGCCCTGATGTTACGCCATTGTGCTGTGATGGATATGTCACTTCGTTGTGAGTGAACAGGGCAAAGAGAGAGAATATAATGAATGCAGGAGGAAGGTCATCTACACAGCCACCTTCAAAGTTATTGCAGAAGTCCTATATTTAGTGCCATACTTATTTGGCTATATATAAGTTAACACTTGACGGATTAAACAGATTAACTGTTGACATTGAAGGAAAACTTTGGACAGGTATATAAACTAGCATCCAAAGGTTTCGTATTAACTGTTTAAGAGGTGTAGTTCGTGTAGTCTCCTCCCCAGTGTCTGTGCGCACTATCACCATGCTGCGCGCTCGCGCGCTGGAGAGCGTTGTGCACCGACGCCGCGCGTCGCGCTGTTCATTTGGGTTCTGACAAGTCACGAAACAAGCGGATCTGTCCAAGTCCCTCTATCTCTCGCAACTTTGTTTTGCCTAGAATAGGTTTCAAGGACTTCACTCTTTCCGTGTCTTCATCCATTTGATAAAGCTAAAGGAGTTTGTTTTCGGATACCTGCTGCTGTCACCGCGTCTCAGTTCTGGTCCGTCGCCATGCAAGTTCACATCGCCGGCATCCTGATGTGCGGTGTGTCCGGTGGGTTGTTTTTCTCACCTTTTTCCACCTTGGAAGTGTTAATGTTACTCTTAAACGTGTAAAAGTGCGCTGATGCTACTATCCACAGTGTCTGCATCGATACTTTAGTCTCACTAAGAATTTACATCTCTTCGTTGTTTTGGCAAACTGGTGAATATATATTAATAATTTGCCTATTTACTTTTTATGTTATGCATTAAATCACTTCTGTACTAAATAATACAGACGAGTGCTGTCTAGTTAGACAGGTCTGTTCACGCAACAGTTTGGTTTGGGTGTTGTTATTATATTATATTTGTTATTATATTTATCATTCTTTCTCTTTGTTCATTGACAAAGTATATAGCCCATTTATTGTATATTATATTGTATATATTTATTGTATAAGGTTTTTAATATGCACCTGTTATATGAAATGAATAAACACGTCACATCTTGAGAAAGAGATGAATGAAATAAAAGTGACAGCAACATGATCTTGAGAATGTATGAAGCTCATTTTTTGGTTTACACTCGTCCCCTCATCTTTAGTGGTGCTGACCATGTTTAATGTATCAGAGGACCGGGCGCACTGCCCGCTCGGTTACTTCCCCTGTGGAAACCTCAGTACCTGCCTTCCTCAGCTGCTACACTGCAATGGCATGGATGACTGTGGGAACCAAGCAGACGAGGAGAATTGTGGTTAGTTTTTTCTAATTTCCCAGAATTCCTTTCTTTGTGGTTCTACATGTCTAGTACTGCATCTCTATCTCCATCTATCTCTGTGCTGTTATTGTCTTACATATCTGTCTTATTTCTCTGTCACGCATCTATCTCCACAAAAGAGTTTTTCTTTTGTTCTGTCCTGTGAGATGCAGAGAGAGTGTCAGATCCAGTGCTGAATGTTGACTAATCATAGATACTCAAATTACAGTGGCATAAAACTTTGCTCTTCATCAGTAATTTCCACTCAGGTGAAGAAGAGGAGGATAGATCTTATTAGTATTTGTAGGCATGGAGTGTGTATGAATTGTGTACATATAGATGCAGTCAGAATGTTGACATTGTGTGATTATCTATCCAAAACAAAACGTTATATGTATACTTTACATATAAATACCTACAAATAGTAAAGGAGTCACCCTGAAAAAAGAATACTGGTTAAACATGGTTTACATGGTGTGGTTTAAAGCTCCAACACTGAGCACCAAAAATGTATTTTTCTACAATATAATCCTTTAATCACCATGAAAGATTTGTCCTCTAAAGTAGAGACAACTAATGAAGAACCAATTTGGTTTTGGATTGTTCTGTTCCATTGACCCAATAACAATGAGGTGTTTTTTCACAAGAGAACACCACATTGCGTTTGTCTTGTGAGAATACACAGCAATTTCCCATTGATTCGCTGAAATTATTTGCTCGAGCCATGTCACAATGAGTTTTAATGGCCCTAGAGGTTACGTAGGTGGTTTTGATAACGTTGTTCATGTCAAGAACAGGGCATAACAAACCTCATGGCAACCGTCTCGCGGCGTCCGTCACAACAACTGTATCAGGCACTTGAGTGTCAACATTTGTCGCCCACGGCAGCGATCACCGTGTTTAACCTTGTCTTCCTTGTTTTGGACGATGAACATGGGGAAGATTTAGAGGGCCTGTGAAAGGTCAAAGAGGAAGGAAATGTCACAATGTACATAATATCTGAAGACATTTACTCAGTCCTGTGTGTTGAGCCAAGCAGAACAAAACAAGAGACAAGAGCTTTGAGATCCTGTTACAGCATCCAATGCTGCTTCAAATCCACAAAATTGGTATTCAGAGCATTTTGAGATTCCACTTGCACATTTCTTATCATCTTCTGCATGTCACAACCGAGTTATCAAAGCTGTTTCAGGGGCAGAAAGGTCACGCTGGGATATTGGGGTAAACAGCATGAATTATCTGAGGCTGTGAAAAAGATGCTCAGTACCTGACAGAGATTTTGAAATCTTTCACTTGCTGCTTCTTTGAAAACTGGAGATGTTGATAAAAAGCAGTTGACCTTAATGATAAGCTGTATTTGAGCTCTTGAACAATCACAAAAGTCTTTTTTTAAACTAGAAAGCGAAGTAAAAAGTGGTTTGAATATTTTGTAGACGCTGAAGTTTGGAGAAACAATTGAGCCCATATATAAATCTGTATCTGAATGCGGACCCACCCACAGCCAGTCTCATTCTTTCTTCCTCTCATTCCTTTCATTCCTCTCATGTGGATAAAAGACTGAATCATGTTCACGATTTTACTCCGGGTGATGCCACAAAGAAAGACATTGTCATTTTTGCTCTGTACGCTTTGAACCTCAAGAGCTTTGTCAGATTGTAAAATCTGAGTCTCTCAGGAACAGAGGGTCCATCTGTGGGCTCATATACATTTGGTCATTGGCAATGACACATATCGCTTTGATTTATCATAGCACGCTGTACCCTGAACAATCCATTATGCTGATGTCCGGTCTATCTTGTCATCCATTGAACTTAAACATAAGCCTGTTCTCTCATCTTTAGGTTTCCTGTTCTCTCTTTTCCTCACCAACATCAAATCCTGTTGGTGCCAATATTGACTTCTGTGTAGTTGCTTAAGTTAGACTTCTCACAGCAGCTAGTGCAGCTATAGAAAGAGTTATATTTACTGTTGAATGTGTTTTTAACTGGTAGATAACATGACTGAGAGTAAGCAAAATGATCAAAGGTGTATGTAAACTTTGTGCTTTCTACAAAGCTACACCGTTCCTCTCAGGATGGTGTCTGCTTGAGTGTGCAGTGGTTTATGAATAATCAATTGTTTCTGAAGAAACCTTGTTTTCCCAAAAGGTCTCCCAGACAATTTCAAGCAAGGTCCACACCTGGTGCCATCGCCTTGTATAGATGTTGTCTAAATCTGGTGAACTATAATAATTCAACTTTAACTGAATTATTAATAAGTTAATCAGCTCTGTGGGCACGGAGGCTTGCATAGCTCATAGTTTCGAAACAGTATGACCAGGAACCTTTGAAATATTTTTCAATATATGTTCACAACCTTTCACATTTTTTACAAGTGGTTGTTTCTGTCATGCAGACATTTTTTTATGAATTCTAAACATGTTTGATTAAAAATGTATCAAAGCCTGAATCTTGTATGTGAAGGAAAGATTTTATGTTATTTTAAGATGAATAAAGATTATTTCGTTTATAGACGGTTGAAGCGGTTCTTGTGATCCATAATAAGACTTTGTGTTAACTGGGAGGAAAGTGTGTATTGTGATCTTATTTGTAGATGGAAAATGTGTATATACATGTACATTGAAAACAATGTGTTTGATGTGGAGTATGCCGTTTTAGCTTAGAATTGACTATAAATATGAATGTGTGTGTGTCTGTGTGTGTGTTTGTGTGTGTGTCTGTGTGTGTGTGTTTGTGTGTGTGTCTGTGTGTGTGTCTGTGTGTGTGTGTTTGTGTGTGTGTCTGTGTGTCTATGTGTGTGTGTCTGTGTGTGTGTTTGTGTGTGTGTCTGTGTGTGTGTGTGTCTGTGTGTGTGTGTGTGTGTGTGTGTTTGTGTGTGTGTCTGTGTGTGTCTGTGTGTGCTCATCAGCCCTGGGATGCATCAGAGGGAAACGCATTAATCTGACTAGCTTGTTTCAGAGGAACTGAATTCAACACTGTCATTATTCATTTAGAATGTTACCGTGACGATAGGCATCTCTAATGAAGATGAAAAACAAAGCAGTGGCCTCACTCAGCAAAGCAAAGCCTAACAAATGGTTTTAAAGTTACATCGACCAGTATGACTTTGTTCCATTTGTCTTGTGTTGACACAGAGATATCCAAACGCTTTTTATCACATCAAGCTTAAGCTGTTTATGTAGTGGGGTGATGATTAGTGTTATTGGTCCCTGGGAGGTTTAAAATTAACTTTATTTACATTTTTTAAAGATACAATCATTGATTTTTTTTCAAAGTTGGTTTAGAGAGAGAGAGAGAGAGAGAGAGAGAGAGAGAGAGTGTGTGTGTGTGTGTGTGTGTGTGTGCGTGTATCTTTTACAACCACAGTTGTGTGAAACACGTTTTAATCCTAATACTTATAAACTAGTGCTGGAATATTGGGAGTTATATATGTATTGTAAGAAACTGTCAGTGATTTACTGAAACTCTTACAAACTTCCAACTCAGTCTCTTCACAAATAACCTTACAGAGCCTCAGTAGAGGGAAGACTGTCCAACAACTTTAGATATGGTATAATATGGTACACAAATCCTATAGGCTATCTTTATGATGCTAACACTTTTTTTTTGTTTTGTCCTTGTGGAAAAGAGCTACATTCATGTCTTTCAAATGTCTTAAAAAATGTTTTTTTTTTAATGTTTTTTGCAGTCATTCAGTACAGAACACTTAAACATAGCTTAATAAAGAACTGACAGACAGCCGCTGAAGCATTTGTCACAGGTGTGAATATCCGCTGACTAATAGAGCGATGCTGTCATTTCTCAGCATGTGGAATGGAGTCTGTGTGAAGGATTTCACAGTCACATTAATTATAGTTACCTTTGACATTGCATCTTCTATAAAGTTACCATTTCATGTGTCTCACTGCCTCTCCGCTCACCATGAAATGAAACCCATCAAACTTTCACAGAAGAAACGAGGGGGGTGGTCTTTGTTCGAAATTGGTCCTGATAGAGGGAGGACCCCTAATTTTCTCTCTGTTGTCTAATGGACCCCGTCCATCATTTAATAGTTGATGAGGTTGTGAAATGAAAGGCTGGCTAAACTGGAGCAAAGCTTCATGCAGAAATATTTCTCCAGCAGTCTTTGTTCATTCAGGGGAAATTTTGTGTTTTTTTAATCAAACAGTGAAATTTAAAAAAAGGAAAAACACATGTAAAACCATAAAGAGTTATTTGTTACAATCCAGCTCTACCAGAACAGCTTCAAAGGTTTTTTAACTTAGGAAAGGACATAGACAAGGACAGTCAAAACAAACTATTCATAATTGGAATATTAGCATTTCAATCACAAATGCAGCACTCAAAACATTTTCTGTGACAAAAAAGTACAAGATTTAATACTTCTCCTAAATCTCCTGAGGAGACAAACGTGAGATTACTACAGTCTGTTTTTCAGGAAAATAAGAATCAAAGAAGCAGGTTTTTCTGTGAGTCTCCATTTGCTCTCTGTCTAATCTCATTCCTTTCTAGGACAACAATTTTGACATTAAAGAGATCTCGCTTGTGATCTTTCTTTGAAACGATTGTAATACAAAAGCTAAAATGATTTGTTGAGATGCTATTTTGTCCTTTCAATACTCTGTTATAAAATGTTCTAAGAGAGGTGCATCATGGGAACGCATCATGGCCATGTATTGCATCATCAAAGCGTAATCTAGTCTGGCACCTGTTATAAAGGTCACCTGAGACCTGGGTTTATGTAGAAGCTGATGCTTTGAATAAAGTTGTATGATATCAGTAGACTGTCACATGATCTGTTTTCATCTATTATCACAGAATCTGCCTCTCCAGGCATCACAGCTTTATGTTATGAAAATAAATGGGTTGTGATGTATGAAATAGTCACATTAATAAATGAGGTCACACTGTTGGCAATAATATTGTAATTGACATCATAACCTGAATAGAGAAGCTCATCTCGAGTTTCTTTGACTCATTTGGCTCATTTGAATAGATTATTTTAATGGGCTTAAATCTTTTTCAAGAGACATTGGAGTCGCTGCATGTAGTGTTCTGGTTATCTAATGACACTCATTGAAGTATTAAACATTATTCTGTGGGATGCTAAAGAGTCAAATACCATTTTTTGTACAAATCAAAAGCCACACATATCTTTGAATGTATTATGAATGTATCTTTACATAACATAACTTCTTTACATAACATAACATAACATAATTTAAAGCTTGAATCTGCACATTATAGTAGATAATAGTTCTATTGATTAATAAACCTTGACTTTCATTTGTAAGCATTTGGTGAGTCAGTGTTCTGCATTACCCAGAATGCAGTGGTCAACTCTCATGTCTCATTCTCATGCGACAGACCGGCAAACAAGTCCATTAATCTAAATGTTATCCATGCAGGAGATAATACCTCAGCGGTGAGTCTGTGTCATTTATTGTATCTATCACAATGATGCAGAGATGATTCAGTGTGACAGAGCTCAAAGTCCGAATGTGAAAAAGCTGCATAGTAATGATTTATTTTTTGCAAACTCATCTTTCATTATTTTTTTCTGTATAATCAGTATCATGCCTGAGAGTAATACATTGCTAAATAACCACAATGCAATGACTATTAATTCATAAAGGTGTTTAAAAACCTGTGACAATATCACAGATCCTAACAGATAGAAGTGAAAATATTGTTAACAGCTGTATTTTAGTGCAATTTTAGTGTCTTTGGAAATGACTATTTTTGTACCCTCAGTGTAAACTAGGAATTGTAACTATTAATAAGGTAAATTTTGCTGTCAACGTAAAGAAATGTGTTCCTTTGCAAGTATAACTAATGTCTGAGATTGTTTGTTTAATGTGTTCTATGATTGAATGATGCTGTTGTTAAGACTGTTTTTTCATGCCTGTTTAAGCAGAGTTTAGTTGTGACATAAGGAGAATAAAAAATTACCTATTTCAGGGTTTTGCTGGGACAAAAATAGCCAGTTTACCTGTCGATGATGGATTTAGGCCATTGAAAAGACTATTACGATTCTGTTCAACCATGTAGTGTGTAGTGTAGCGTAAAAGCAATCCTGTTTTCCTCAAATGATAGAACGGAGAAAAAAATGCACTTTAAGTCATTCAGTTTCTTTCAAAATGAAAGCAGACATTTTGTCTGAATGTTAATTCAGGAAGTGCAGGTTAATTTTGTTGAGTGGATGAAAATTTGAGGCAGTTATTGCCTACTGTGTCAGGATTGTAATCGAAAGGTTGCTGGTTTGATTCCAGTACCAGGAACCTTTGTATTTGGGCTAACATTTTAAAAAGAGTTTATTTCTAAGACTCTTTGAGGTCTTTGTAGCATAGCTTAGATGTTTAATTAACATTTAGATATATAATTTCTCATCAATGCTTGCTGTTTTTCTTGTTGTTTTGCAGGGGACAATAATGGTTGGCCTCATCTGTTTGATAACTATTTTGGCATTCCCAGCAATAACCTTGGGACCAAGTCAAATGCCTGCTGTGAGTATGCTTTACTTTTCTTATTTCAGAGGATTCAACTAGGCAGCAATCCTAAGAATTTGAAACCCACAGAGGTTTTGAGCGTGTATTTTGCATGTATGCCCTTTGACTGTTTATGTGGCTTGATTTGGACCCAGGAATGCTTAATAGTGTCTTTTTGGCAATGATTTGTGTGTTTGAAATTCGAACCATTTGATTGGTTAACACATTTGGTGACTCTTTCTGTTATGTCACAAAACCAAGTCTATCGTGGTGATATAACCGTTGGATGGTCAATTAAAATGATGGAGGCAAAGGATGAGACACAATTTCAGCCTGACACTGTTCTTGTCATCAGCTTCTGGGCCAACTAGAAAAAGACCTTCATTATAAATGAGTAAAAAAGTCTGACTCAGAGTGTCCAGACAGTTAGGTATGTAGGTGCTATTGTTAAAAATTATGCCATAGGATGGGCATAGGATGTCCATATATTGTCCATATACTGTCCATATACTGATCCTATACTGTCTCTATACTGTCCCTATACTGGACTTTAAAAACATTACAGTACAATGACATTGCTGTGGTGTTTGTATGCTCTATGAACTAATTCAGTTTTGGTGATTCAAATTTCAAACAACTGACTGTCATTCTAAGTGAAACAACTCCTGAATTCACTGTGTTTGTCCTCTGTAAGAACCTATGCCTATTATTTTGACATCTTCTGTTTTGATGTATAACTGCCAGAGGTATTTTTTTCTGACAGAAACATTTTCTGTCAGTTGCTGTCAGTACAGCTTGTATGTAGTTGGTGAACAACACAACTACAACACCATGTATTAAATTCTAAATCCCTGTATGTGATTTTTGCACAGAATCCTCTCATTTTTGTGTGAAGGTTTGTGTGGTTGCATGAATGATGAATGCAGTGTTGAGTAATTCTGTTGAGAACATGATTGGTCAAAGAGTTTAACCACAACAGCAGCTGGAACGTCACAATCGAATTTGATGGAAAAGACCAAAGCAAATCTTCGTTGGTTGAAATGATTCTTAGGCAGAAGGCATTTAATCTTTTATACATAACTTGTTGATTGTTTTAAACTTTTATTACACCGAGTTTGAGGCAGGAAATGAAAGAGAAGATGAGAAGAATGTCTCGTATCTGCAGGTTATGTGATTTATAGGTGATATCACAAATATGGAGGTGATGGGCTGTATTTATCACACATGCATGAGTTGCTACTGGGTGTTTCAAGAAACTGTTACGTCAATATAAAGCTGTAAAATGTCTGTTTTTAGCTTTAATCTGCTGTTACATCACAGAAATATGACAGACTGTCATTAATGATTAAGTAGTTCAGTAGCACAAAGTTTGTGATACATAAGCCACATTTAAATATGATTTTTGTGGATTTCACATCACAGCACAATGAAACACGGTGGCTTTTATTTTACACAAAAACTAGCATATTAACTACAGCTTTGCAAAATAAATTGAATGTTAACACAAACATTTTAATGTAATTTAATGTGTTTAATGTTGTGCAATGGTATCTGTTAATGTTATTTTAATATGCTAGAAGGAATATGAAAAATACACAGGTTTTAAAACAGTACTTGTTCCAACACACTGCTCACTGCTCAGAAGTGCTAATTTCAGTTCTGAAATTGAACTAAGGTCATTTACATTCTAAAATAACTGAAGCAGTTTCAATTATATTAATGTGATGGAATGGAAGCAGAACAGAAATGCCCTACATGCACCCCAGCACATGGACAGTAGGTTGTTAATGAGGTACAAGCCAAACAAGCAACCCAGACTAAACTGGTCTGAATAGCCTATTAATATACAGCCTGGGACTGACAACTTGTTGTTTTGAGCCTCTGTCAGGGCAGACATTTGCCCTGTTTAACTGGGATAAAGACTGTGAGCCGTCTTATGTGGCTAAATTTTGTCTGGCAGGCTGTATTGAATTATCCATCTGCTAACAGCATCACATTGCGCTTATTTGTTGTCTGAGTTTAAGGTTAAGTGTGTGGGGTCTGCGCTGCCGGCTGCACCAGACAAATTTGCAAACATGATTGTTCTAAAGAAATTTCAAACACTTCTTCCAGCTTCTATTGGTCAGAACAACTGATGGCCCTGTCCCAAACTCATGCTATTGGTTGACTCAATAATGCAGCTTGATCAGACACCACTATTTATACACCTCACCTTTAAAGCTAACGTGAGATATTTTGGTGCCAGACACCAAACAAACTTCAATACATATACTTTGGCTTTAAAGATTAGGCTTAGTTGAAAGATTAAATAAATATAATTAGAAAATAATATTGGAACGATTTAACACTAGCCTGCTTAACTCAGTTTGCAGAAGTAAATAAATTCAGAGGTTATTAGTTCCGCATGACTGTTTACATTTAATAAATATTACAACTTCTAAGATCAAAAGCAGACACTGTGATTTTTTTCTGGTATGTTTCCCCCCTTTTTTGTTCTTTTCCACCTCTCTCTCCCTCTCTCTCCTCTTTATCTGTCTCTCTCGCTGTCTTTATTTCTTCCATTCTTTAACACAGTGCTTGGGACAGTCCCAGCTGAGTGCCAGTGCAGAGATCTGGAGCTGGACTGTGATGGTGCACACTTCAAAGACGTCCCCGCTGTATCTGTTAATGTCACCATGATGTGAGTTTCAAACCGTGTGTGTGTGTGTGTGTGTGTGTGGCAGTAGTCTATGGTCAGTGAAGGCTTCTGTCATTGGTAGGAGGGGTTAGTTTGCCTGATTATAAAATGTGAATATTTATGGGACTACAGACATCAGAATCTGAAGAATATCTATTAAGATTAGAGAATATTTGTAGTTGTTTTCATCCAAGGGCCGGACAGATTGAAGCACTTTAGAGAGATGAGTACTTGTGATTTGTCAATTGTAGTTCCAGTTCAGATTGGAAAAACTGAACTATCCTTCAGAGCACTTTAAGCACTTTCAGAGCACTGTGGGCTGCAATATTGATGCTTATATGATGTCTGTGGATAACTGTAGTGTGTGTTATGTGATTTGATGAGTCTGTGGATATACACTAAAAAGTCAAAATATAAATAGGTCGGTCAACAGCTACTGAAAATAACATTTAACAAGGTTACATGACATAAACGTGTCCTTGTTGTTCCTTGTCTTTTTATATAATTTGAATCTTAAAGGAAAGCTGAGACAGTAACATTTGAGGTAATTACTGCAACATTATTCTCCCTGTGTTCTTCGTTTTAGGTTTGTAACTCAAAAGAATCTGTATTGTTCACCCAATAATTGTGGCTGATGTAAACTTTGCGTGCAGCTCTGGGGTTAAAGCATGGATTTGAAATGCGTATTTATGTATCGAGCAAATCTTGCATCTTAATTAAGGCCCAATTTCCTGTATTGTGGCTCCTTTTCATTAGTATGCCGCTGCTTAAAAGAGTAAAATCTGCATCTAGCTTTTAGCCATGCAGAGAATGTGGCAAGATGTATTAAATTCAGCGTCACTGTCTGATTTGAAGTAGAAACACAGCATTCATTCTCTCTGAGGCCTTTATAAAGATCATTGCTTTTAAACAGTTTCAAATTATCAGGCAAAACGCAGCTTCAGTTTTTTAGTAAAGTCAAACATTTTGTTGGGCTCCTGAATATCAAGTATTTGAAATGTTAAGAAGACTCCAGTCTTGAATCAACACATCTCATTCTTTGAAACTGTATATATCTGGCCTGTACATATATGTTTGTATATACACTATATTGCCAATAGAATTAATGTCTCATTCCAGGATTTGTAAAGGGAAATACATGGATTTGACATGGAACAGGTGATTGGGTGAATTAAAAGTATTCTCATCTAAAATACTATTATCAATGTTTACGTGTTAAAAATACATCTACATAAATCAATTCAAACAAGTGATGTGTGATAATTTAGATTTAAGATTTTGGCAGTGCTATGACTTTATATGTTGCTTTTGGTGTTCTGTGCCCCACAAATCATAGTAAATTCTAAACCCAGCTCTAGTTTTCCCAGAGGAAGATTTTTTTCAAAATCTTTTCAAAATTGATTTTTATCAAAAGTGTAGGACAGAAAATAAATGTGATTTTAACCTGAAAATCGACACCATATGTAATTTAAAATTTAAAGCCTGTATAAATATCAGAGCAGTCTCTGATGAAACAGGTGCAATTGAGTCTCTTTCAAACAACAAGAGACTCAGTTTTTGTGCATTCTGCAATAAAAATTAATATATGGTATTTAATTTTACCATTGTCCATTTAAACTTCATATGTGTTGCGGCATGGAACGATTAGTTTGCTGTCTCATCAAAGAATTTACCTACACTGTGTTTTCCCCCCATATTTCAAATACATTTAGCTGTAAATCACAGTTAATGTGATTAATCTCAGAGCTGGTTGGATTCAATCATGGCATGTGTGAGTTCTGTAGCCGAACAACTTTGTGACACATCTATGGAGAAAACGAATGCAAAAACATCTTGAATCACAGCAGATGAAAGTCACCAGTCACCCTGTACCCTGTTTACACATCTTCTGCTCTCCTTCATGCAGGTCTCTGCAGAGGAACCGTTTGAGGAGGCTGAATCCTGATATGTTCTTTAAGTACCAGAGCCTGCAAAAGCTGTGAGTCCATCCTGGATTCACCCAATAAAACCTTGTTGTCATGTTAATGTGTGGATGATAAAATGCATTCTTGGCAATATCGCAGATGCTTATCAAAACGTCTTCATTGTGTCTCCCGTGTGAGAATTCTGTGAAGTATAGGAGACTTTGAGTAAGACGGAATAAAACATTCTGTGCTGTCTGTATACTTGAAAGCTGAAGAACTTAAGAGCGTTTTAAACCTGACAAATATGACTCAATCTTTTGTTTCGTGTAGTTTGTCCCTCTCCAGCTGTAGAATGTTGGTTTGCTTGTACTTGCATGGCTCACCCAGACACGCTTGTTTGTTGTGAGTTTCGTTTGGTCTTGTTTCATGCAGGAGTGCCAGATGACAGAATCAGACCCTTGTTTTGTCCTCTAGATAACATCCTTTATCTAGTGACAGATGGCGGCTTTGTTGTGTGAACAAACTTAATCTTAGCAGTGGCAAAAAAACTGTTGTGGGAGAAGAAAACCCAATGCTTCTATTGTAGAGTAAGCAAATGGCTTGTAAATAAAACAGTAAATTTAATTAGACTCTTATTTCAAAAGACAATTTCTCTGCCATGACTTTAAGGAGGCACCTTGAAAGAACAGGGTAGAAAATACACACAAACAATACAGGAACTACAGAAAGCCTGAGTCGGCTGCATTCTTGTATTATGTGACTTCTGTGTGTGTAATATTCTTCTCTGTGTAAGATGAATCAATCTGTGTTTCAGATATCTCCAGCACAACAGAATTAAAGCAGTTCACCCCCATGCTTTCAGAGGCCTGTACAATCTTACAAGGCTGTGAGTTCTAAACACTCTTGTTTTTCCCTTCAACAGATGGTGTAGAATGGAAGCTTGCACAACAAGCTAGTTTGTTTATTGCTATGTTTCTGTTTGTGGCTAAAAATGTCTTTTGTCGTCAGATATCTGAGCTATAATCGAATCGCCACTTTACTTCCTGGCGTTTTCCAGGACTTGCACAAATTAGAATGGCTGTAAGTCTTTCTTCTCTTCTGCTTTATAATCACTAAGCCTAAAACTGCTATAGCTGCTTGGTTTTACACTGTGGAGTAGCTAGGACCAAAACTCCCAGAATTCTTTGCAGTTGATTAGTGCAGTTCATGTTTTTATTAGTCATTAGCAGCCGCTGCTCTGAACAAGCTGGAGTTTTGATTGAACTTCTCTGACACACCTAATTGAATGGCAGTGAATTATGGTTTATATGCTTGTACATCATTTAGTGTCCTGTGAGCAAATATGAGACGAAGCACTTCAGATTATGAGGCCGCAATGTTTTTTAATGAGCTTCTTTATTTTTCTTCCCGAAGGATTCTGGAGAACAACAATATTCATCACATAACATCTTTGACCTTCTCTGGTCTGCGTTCACTTGTGCTTCTGTGAGTTTTCAGCCTGTTGCTATTTCAGTCACCCACATTTTCTGCATTATAGAAAAGGCTTTTTATATGGAAATATTGTATTTTAATGAATGCACAAGGCTTTTCTTTAAGGTTTGTTATTTACATGTGGTTTTAAATGTGCAGGGCTGTGTGTGTCTTTCAGAGTCTTATTGAACAATGATCTCACAAAGCTTGATGACATATGCTTGGAGATGCCGCGGTTAAATTGGCTGTAAGTTTGAATACCACATGCACGCAAAAAACAATTTATTCTACAGCCACAGAGTTTTATTCTTTATATCACCAGTGGACTAAAAATATCAATAGATCAATAGGTGCATGTGTGTTATAGCATGTAACACTATTTTGTTTCCAGTAAGCTAATGCTAATCAATACGAATAGACTTTTTGTTCCACTTTTTTCCTTAACTTTTTCTTTCTCTGTGTTTGTGTTTAAAGGGATGTTGAAGGAAACAAGATAGAAACTGTTGGAAATGTTACCTTCAGGTCCTGTAATATGATAACAGTGCTGTGAGTCAAAAGCTTTATCCATTTGCTCTCTTCCTGCTGTGTGTTTAATTACTAGCCGACCCTGACAGTTATGCTACACAGTTTTTGGCCCCTCTTTCTCAAACCCTCCAAAAATCAGGTCAAAACATTATTAGGCCAAGTAGCTTTTACTGTTATTTATTCACTTCAGAAAACACAGCAATACTCTACACAGTATGTTCTTACTGAAGAACGTACTTCATATTATTCAAATTATCAAGAATATTTTCAAGGAATTATCAAGATATTTCTTTAACTATAGGCACTTAGAATTAAACGTCTACATAAAACACTTTTCAAACTCATTTATATCCGACAGCTTGTCCGTGTTGTCTTAGAAAACACATTTTGTCCACTTGAATTATGTTTAAATGTTTTAGATGAATAAATTAAAAACAATTTCACAGTGCACAGTGACCTTCATAAAAGAAGAAAAATGTAAATATGTTATATTAAAGATAATAAATAACTGCTGGGGAATAAAAATGTCAGTAGTCGAGGAAACTATTATGTAACTGTTAGACAGAATGAGGATTGTGTGGGTTTTAATCATAATGCAATATCAATGAAGTATTATAATAATTTCACTGATTATATGCAACAGTGACTCTCATGATTAAATATCAGGTCCAATTTACCTTTTGATTATGCATTAATGTTTGTACAGATCATCATTGGCATGTTGTTGTGTGACTCCTAATCATTTCTAGAAGAATCCATTTCTCTGAAATGCTCAGTGTGTTTGTGTCCAGTGAAGATAAGTGTTTACTGGTTCTCCAGGGTTCTTCAGCGGAACCGCATCAGTTACATCCACGAGCGAGCTTTCTCTCTTCTACGTAAGCTGGGCGAGCTGTAAGTTCTTCATAAACACTTCATAAACGTTTGCCAAAATAATCACCAGTGGTTTTAGGAGTTTAGTCGTGACCTGTTTCTGTTGTGCTATTTTTAAGAAGTAAACAATGAAAGAAAGCTTTCCTTGTATGAAATTTCTTATTCACTGTAGTGTTTTTTTACTGCCATCCAGGGCGACCAGTTACAAAACATTCATCATCAAAGAGTTTGTCAGTCAGACAGGTTTACTCAGCACTCCTGTCAACAGAAGCCATTTTGAAGGCATGGGACGTAAATATTTCCTCTCTCCGCAGGGATTTGTCCAATAACAGAATCGAAGCGCTTCCTTCTGATCTGTTTGTCAATCTTGGAGACTTGCTTCAGCTGTGAGTCAATATTTAGATATTTAAACAAACTGGTTCTAATGCCTGTACACACAGCATATATCAAGGTTTCTAGGGTATCATATATATCAAGGTATCAGAGTCTCTAACGAAAGTTTTCTTTGGCTCCCATTGGTCTGCAGGAATATTTCATACAACCCCATTATGGACTTGAGGGTGGACCATTTTGACAAGCTGCATAAATTAAAATCACTGTAAGTTCAAGTATTTCAGTAAGACAGTTTAAACGTTGTAAGGATGTATGTGAGTTTTTATACATTCACATTTATAGTTATAATAATTTCATAATACATTCAAAATAAGTTAATTTTATAAAGTTAGTGGAATGTTTTAAAAACCATGCAGGAAAAAAAGCTTGAATAATGTCCTGATAATTAAGCAATAACCTTAATGCAATTTCTAAAAGCCTGGACATTTTAAAACTTGTAAAATGACTTGTAATGTTTAATCCTAAACTTGTTATCTGAGATGGCACTCAGCTTTTGGGCCTTTTTTGTGACAAGCCACACATGTTCATTCGCCACCATTTTTACCTTTCTTTCTTACAATCACACATATATATGCCTGAAACGCCACCAAATGCCTGCAATTTTAGTAATGTGTTGTTTGCAGAACCCTTTCAGCACAACACAGTGCTTACACCAGAACTTCCTGTCGTGTGCATTGTCTTTTCCTTCTACACACTAGAAAAAAAAACAATCTGCTTTCAGGGGACTTCAAAGACTTTCAGAGAGCATATTGGAAACAAAACTGCGTATTTGTAGGATAAAAAACAGGAAAAGAGGAGAAAACATCCCAAGCTGAATACTGATAACCAGTGGAAATGGTTTCCTACGTAACCACCCCTAAAAGAAAGCTTTCTGTGTCGCAGGAGCATCGAGGGAATTGAAATTGGGAACATCCACAGACAGATGTTTGAGCCTCTCAAAAATTTGACTCACATGTAAGTGCTGCTTTGGAATATTTTGTGTTCCGCTCACACAGTTTTCATAGTTTTATTGGTATATAGTGAGACTTTAACGGTGAGATAAATGTTATTATGCTGAGGTAATTTTGAGGATATATTACATTGACAACAGAGCATATTTTTGCTTTAAAACGTTAAACAAAAAAAGGTAGATTTGTAAAAAAAAACAAATGCAGATTTCAGTCTTTTAATGTTTGTTTTTTTTTTAAATATGGTCTTTCTGGAATATTCCTCATTAAAAATAAAATTAGTTTAATAAAAGTTCTTGCCCCAGAAATTGACTAAATAATTTGTGTTCTGTTAATTATTATAAATTGTTTTCCCCAGCAAATGGACGCAGTAATTGGTGGCGATTATGACGTTTCCTCCTGAAAACCAGGACTAAATACAAGCGTGTCTGGAACTTTGAGTGTTTGCAATTCCTTTTCAATCTTTTCAGCTACTTGAGGATGCAGGGTTGTGTGTTTTTGCTTTGCATATGTTGCAGCGTATAATTCGCACTGTGAAAAACAAAAACACTTGAGGAAACTCGCAAGTAATTTGCGAAGCCGCTTTCCGGTTCAGACAGAGAAGTTGCTTATTAGATTCTGTGGAACTCAACTCAAAACTTTGTTGTCGTCTCTGGAAGTCTCTGGAACTGTTGAATGATGTCTGTCCTGCTCTCCTCTTCCTTTTTCTTCCTTCTTTCTTTACATCTTTACGGTTGAGTGAGACTCGGTCACAGCTGCTGGACAGCTATCAATTCTTCATATTTCTCACATAATTTGAAGCACTAAAAGGGAAATAAAAGAGAAATCCTCTGGGTAAAGTCTGATGCAATATTTGAGTACAGAAAGTAACCGATTAGCTTACTAGCTAAAATTAAGATGATTGACAGACAGGAAAACCGATTGACAGACAGGAAAACCGACTGACAGACAGGCAGACCGGCAGACAGATGGATGCTCTGAAAATGTTTGACATTTCTGCTTCTTTCTTTGTTCTCTCCAGCTATTTTAAAAAGTTTCAGTACTGCGGATATGCACCACACGTCCGCAGCTGCAAGCCCAACACTGATGGCATCTCATCTTTCGAGGACCTGTTGGCCAACATTGTGCTGCGAGTGTTTGTCTGGGTTGTCTCGGCCACAACTTGCTTCGGCAACATCTTTGTGATCTGCATGCGTTCCTACATTCGCTCTGAGAACAAACTTCACGCCATGTGCATCATCTCTTTGTGCTGTAAGATGGATTTCTTGCAGCTTTTAATAGCACACTTCATTGAACACAATTATTCATACGTTCTGTATTCAGTGTGCATGTATGTGGCGTGTTTATTCATGCCATTGGGGCAAAAGTAATTTCACACATAATCAGTCTCATAGTAGTAATTCATTTTATCTTTATCTCTAACAAAATATTCTTTAGCTTGAATTCAATTTATATAAAAGACAGGCAAAAAGAGAGACAAAGAGTTCGCTCAGGTCAGAGAACATTCAGACAGAACAATGAGAGTGTGTGAACTCTCATTCAGATCATGGAAATCAATCTCTGAAAATCTTTACTTTTTAGTCTAGAAGCTACAATTAAACAAAGCAGTAGATTTTCCATTCGCTTTCTAAAGATCAATAAAAAGAAAAACTGCAGATTGTTTATGGATGAGACCTGCAGGTAAAACAGTCAGTCAGTCTGTGGCCCTCATTTAATGCCACCAATAAATATATGTTTCGTTTTAAATAATTATTTATACAGAATATGCTTAACAGTCGAACAATAATTGCTAATGTTGATAATGTAATGAAAAGCAAGAATTACAACCCCACAGAAACATTGTCCTGGACTCTGTGAATTACACAATGGCCCTAAGCTTGGATGACGTATGTGTGCAGTTTATTGTTACTAAATGGCCCCTGTTAAATTATTGGTAGTCTCTGCTGCAGACACTGTCTGCTCAAACTGGGACTGTGCCGCTTGCTAAATGCTGCCCCATCACTCAGAGTCTGAATCACTCTCTATGTTTTTTCTTGACCCTCCCGGGAAAGTTGTCTTAAGTGTCTGGGTGAGAAATGCTTTTTAAACTTGATTTTAGGGCACCAGCAGGGGGGAATGTGTCAGGAGAGAGGTTGTGGACAGCTTTTAGAGGCTTTTAATTTTAAGCCTTCTGTCAGTTTAAATAAAGGGTTTTTATGACGCTCATTGCTTGGGCATGGTTTGTAACTCTGCATGCTTGACGTCTGTTAATGAGGACCACATTGATTGTAATCTGATCTGAAGGCATGTTCAATAAAAGCATTGCTTATTTTAATATATGTATTTTAATATATACCCATCTTTATTTATAGAGCTGACAAGACTCTTTCTCATGATGTAGGTGCAGATGGTTTGATGGGCGTTTACCTCTTTATGATTGGAGCGTATGACCTAAAGTTTCGTGGGGAGTATAACCGCCACGCCCAGGCCTGGATGGACAGCACTTCCTGCCAGGTGATTGGATCTCTAGCCATGCTCTCCACCGAGGTCTCAGTACTGCTTCTCACCTACCTCACCTTGGAGAAATACATCTGCATCGTCTATCCGTTCCGCTACCTGACCCCCGGCCGCAGACGCACTGTCACTGTATTGGTGGCCATCTGGATCTTGGGATTCATCATTGCTTTCCTGCCTCTGGCCTGTAAAGGAGTGTTCCGGAATTTTTATGGAACCAATGGCGTGTGTTTCCCTTTGCATTCGGAACAGCCGGAAACTCTCGGAGCACAAATTTACTCTATTGTCATATTTCTGGGTGAGTGATAGTTCTTTGTGTTGGAAAGATGATAAACTACATACATTTTGTAGGTTTTAAAGTACAACTTCTTTAAGCCCAAGGGACAGTTGAAAATCCAAAATATTTTTTAAATGCTTGTCTGTTTAAAATATTGTTTAATTTATTATTATTCACTGATTCCAGTTTCTGTTTTCAAACAGGTCTGAATCTGGTGGCTTTTCTCATCATTGTGCTTTCCTATGGAAGCATGTTTTACAATATCCAAAGAACAGGAACACAAGCAACCAAATACACCAACCACATTAAGAAAGAGCTGACGATTGCCAAACGCTTCTTCTCCATTGTGATCACGGATTCGCTGTGCTGGATTCCCATTTTCATCCTCAAAATCCTGTCACTCATGGAAGTGGAAATTCCTGGTAAGTACTACAGCAATTGTTCTCCTTCATTTAATTTTTATTTTGCTTCAATGTCTTCAAGTATTGAAAAAGTTAAAGGCATTCAAAGTCAGCTGTGCATGCCATAGAAAGAATCACTGAAACGTTCATTTGTTGGCTGTGAGATTTGGAGCTTGTATGTTCAGTATTGACAAACATTCTGTCCACATAATATTCAGCAATTGTTTGGTGGATTGGTGCCACTGTGATTTACAGCAATGAACCCAGGCTAGCATCGCTGCTTCTGCGACATTTCACAGAAAGATTATAGTGGCAGTATTTGTTCTTTTTCCCTTTCATTTTAATAATATTTTTTCCAAAGATAATTAATAGGCAATTTCACTTCCCCTTCTTGGAATTACATTTCATACAGAAGTGATCAACAAAAAATGAAATCTGCCATCAGTTTTTAACCGTGAATCTATCATTTTCTTCTCAAAATGAACCTTTTGCAGGAACCATCAGTTCATGGGTGGTCATTTTCATTCTGCCAATCAACAGTGCCCTGAACCCTATTTTGTACACACTGACCACACGGCCCTTTAAAGAGACACTGCTACAGGTGTGGTCCAACTACAGGCAGCGCAGACCTCTTCTCAATAGCCATCCAGTACATTTGCCTTCCTTCACGTGGCAGGAAATGTGGCCTCTTCAGGAAAACAGCCAAACACTCTGCTCACCCGATTACCTGGCCCATCCGTCCGACATGTCCAACACTTGTGGTACAACCCAGTTACTGCCAGTGATGGGATCAAATGGGACGTGAGGTAGCCCTATTGAGACCTGCATTCCACAAATCATACCTCACAGCCAGGGACTCATTCTGACAAAACATACGTTTTTGTATGTTGTTGATGCTTACATGCACAAACGTACTCACTGCAGGGATAAAAAGGACACACTACAGCTTAAGAAGTGCTTGCTTGTACTTTTTTGGTCTCCATGGGGATACAAGCTCATAAATCATACAGAATAAAAAAGTTTTCTTTGATGTTAGATTTACAAAACAGGTAGTGTAGCGCCATAGAGTAGCCTATACTGTTTGTATAGTGTATAAAGCATTGTATCTATAAAATGTTCCTATTAAACATGAAAATCCAACATGTGCGTTTGTGGATAAGTACTGAACTTAAGGGCAAGAGATACAAAATATGATGGTAGAGAGTAAGAGACTGTAAAGAAACAGTACAGTAACAATACAGTAACAGTACAGCTCACTCAGAGTGAAGATATTTTTAAAAAAATGTGTTTTTGATACACTACCAATACATTTTAACAATGAACTTATCTGGTCACACTGTAAACTATTATTAAAGATAGAAATTATTTGAAGGTTATTAATTTGCTCAGCAGTGAACAGTACCTACAGTAGCTGGTTAATCTTTAATTAATTGACCATGACCAAAGTCAGTTAGATATCATTCTTGTTGTGTATGTGAAGTGAAATGTATGTGAAAAGATCTGAAATACACACACACACACACACACACATGAACATGCAGTCACAAGTAGGCACAATACTTTAATTGTATTAATAAGCCATTACAGAGGCTTAATCGGTTTGTTTACAATTAAACTACACAGAGTCTTATCAAATTTAAGACATTATCAGATAATAAAGGGGATTGCTCTGTGTCCCAGATTGTTGTACTGACTGACATAACGTCTTTTAGTGTTATTACTGTTGTGTGTCTATTGTGTGTTGAAAATGTGCAAAATGTTTTTGTTTGTTTGCCCTTTATGATATGTGAAAATGTGTGTAGCATATTCTGTATATAGATTGTATTGATAAATGTTTGTATATTATTTATTTTTTATTTAATGTCAGACTGTTCCAAATATTTATGGTATACGGTTCCGTCAGACACTGTTCAGGCACTTTACAGATGTTGTTGTTGTTGGAAAGTCTTTGCTGTAAACCTCAGATATGGTACAGAAAGTGTTTATATTACATATATATGACAATTATTTTTATTTTCTTTCTCTCCTCAGAAAGTTGAAATAAAGTGATGGCATCCGTTTTCTTGTGTGTTCAATGTTTTTATTTTTGGATAATCAGAAGCAATATGTTTTGAGAAATGACTAGTAATAAATCAATGTGCCTGTATGCGCATAGAAACTTGTGGATTATAAATATTTATTCACCTTATTTGAATAGTCTGCACACACACTGTTAAAACACATCTCTCCAAACCTGCTAAGTTCCAGGTCATATTTCACCTGTAAATAATAAGTTCTCATTACCATAATGCTAAATTTCCTTTTTTTAACATTTAAATGTATGCAGTTTCTATACTTATGTGATTTTGTGATGAAAAGTGACCTGAGCATGTTTTTGTGAGATTTATCATACACAGTCTTCTTAACTGATAATAATTAAAGATCTCTGTAATGCCTGGTCGAGATCAACTTTTGAGGCACAAAGCTTTTATGGTGAATGATTCAGTTTTAAAAGCCAAACCTTGTCACTTATTGATAAAATCCATTACTGAGTGTCACTGTGCTCCTCTCAAGTAAAGTGCCCCTTTATTCCCCACCTGTGAAGTGTTGTTTAATGATGTGGTTACAATCCACCAAACACAGAGGATAGTTTGTTTTTGTTAATGTTTTTGTAACAGTACAGGTAATTCAAGATGACCTTTTTGTTTTATGAATGTAGCAAAAATAACTAAATAATAACACATTTTCAAAAACTGTTTGATATGTTTTTTTCATTTATTGTTTTAAATGTTTTGGAAAGTTGTTGGTTTGTTTTGATCACACCTAAAACAGTTCAGATAGCTTGTCTGTGGATATTGCAGCTGACCAGGTGAGAATTTGCATTTTTTGAGTGTCAGGATATTTTAATCATTAGGATATGATTGAGATATGATTGAGATAACAGGTTGAGGTGCAGTAGACCCTCATGGTCACACAAATATTTGTATGCATTATTAAACACAGATACAAATACAGATATAAAACACTTAAAGACTTCATTTTATTTTAATTTCCTCCTATTTTATATTTTAAATTGTGTGCATGTCTCTCTGAGCACATATTTGTACAGCTCTTATTGCTCTTGACCGCTTGTGCTTGTCTGATAGTTACAATAACAATCTGCGGTCTGGCACGTTTCGACTTCCGGCGCATTCTCTGACGTCATTTTGACATGCCCAACTATCGCGCTCCACTGCTTGGGTTTGTTATGACACTCGGTTTACAACAGAGAAAGAGTGGGAGGTTTTTGTTTTAATCCACATTGCACTGGGACACCACGGAAGGCACTTGTTCTGCATTCAGTAACAGCAGTAAATACAGCCCTCTAAATGTTTCCAGCCTGTAGATATTCCCTCCAAGGTACTGTAAGACTTTCACTGCAGTAACTCTCGTGTGGTCTGAACGCTAACAGAGTTGATCCTGTAAACCCGAAGGCATGTTTCGTGTCCGTATGTAAGCTTGAGGAGAGCCGTATGTTTGTATATATAGGGGATGTCATGTTTTATACGATTATACTTGTAAGTAACTAACGCAAGCCTGCAGGAGAGCCGTCAGTGAGAAAGTGGGACAAAGGTCACGTAAATATAGATCGGAGTAATTGTGGGTGTCCTTGTGTCTAAGGTGAACAGTGTGAAAACATATTTTGCATATAGTATATACACAACGTTTGCAGTCACTGTGACATATTTTACACGATTTTACTTTATTTATCAAAGATGTATTAAATTGATCAATAATTACAGTAAATGCATTTACAATTTTACAACTGTCCTTGCCATTGAAAAGCCTATGTCTTGTCTTAATGGTTCTGTAACAGTGATTTTCCCCAGTATGCAAGAGTGATACATGTTGGCGTTGTGTTTTTTGCAGGGCTGAGGTGTATACATGCACTGAAGGCAGTTCAGGCAGACCATGTTGCTCCTCAGGTGATTTCCGCACGATGCTCTTCCTCAGTCTCTGTGCCTCGAATTACCACCCATTACACAGTGTACCCCAGAGACAAAGACCCACGATGGGAAGGTCAGTTCTGTGCCATGTGTTACCCTCATGCAGTTTCCCTAGGGCAGAAGGACAGCACAGACAGTCAAGAGGATTTGATGCATGTTGAGGGCAGAGATGAAATTCAAGGTTTTACATTATGATTAGCCAAGACATAGAGTCTTTATTTACAGGGTTTCTACAGTCATGGAAAACCTGGAAATATCAGGAAAGTTTAATTTATGGAAATGTGTAAGATCTTGAAACTGTCATGGAGTCCTCCATAGTGAGTGTACATGTTGTTTACAAATGTCTATATGTTGTTTACAAATGTCTATATAACTGATTTTTGTGATAATTTATAAATCCTTGGATTTCTGGATCTTATAATCTTGCTGATTTGCTCTTCAGCCTTTCAAGCTGATCTTTCAGTCTGAGGGACAACAAGAGACAGTGAAGTCTGTTACCAAAAATCAATGCAGACCAACTGTTCTGTGTTCCTCAGTGTTAATACCTCTTGCACCAACTTTAATCTCCTTTCAGTAGCTGGTTGTTTTACTGATAGTGTTGCATTTTTGTGTACCTTGGCGTTTAACTGTAGTTGTATTTTTTAGATAAAAACCATGGGCCAATGTGGACTTTGCCTTCAGCTGCAATAAAAGGTTTAGATAATAATTCTGACTGGTTTTATGTCTTCAGGTGTGGAAATGGAGCGATTTGCTGATGAGGCAGATGTTGTCATTGTGGGCGGCGGCCCAGCAGGTTTATCAGCAGCCATTCGGCTAAAGCAGCTGGCCAATCAGCATGAGAAGGAACTGCGTGTGTGTGTGGTGGAAAAAGCATCTCAGATCGGAGCTCACACATTATCTGGAGCCTGTCTGGAGCCGTCTGCACTTAATGAGCTGATTCCAGACTGGAAAGAGAGAGGGGTACAAACACACACTCAATACTGTTAAAATGAACATCGTAACCTGAAGACATTGTACAACTATTTGTTGCCAAAGGATTAAATACAATGCAAACTGTTTTCCATATAGGATCTGTTAAATGGCTAATTCACCCAAAAATCCTACATTCTTATGACAGTTTACAGTCATTGTTTCAACCATGAAACGCCAGAAAAAAATGTTAAAGAAAGCATTAAATTTTTTCCTTACAGTGAAAGTAAGTGGGGCTGAGGCTGTCAGATTATAACACTTATGACAGTAAATAATGACTTTTTAACTCACCACATGCCTTGAAGTTTATGTATGTACATTGCTTTCTTAAAAAATGCATTGTTAAAATGTTAAGTCGCTGTTTACTCTAGACAGCTTTACCTTGTGTTATGTAATTAATTTATTGTGATTATTATTATTATTTATGTCCTTTATCAGTTGTCAAGACAACAAAAATGATTAATTTAAAACAACGCTTGATGTTTAACAGGCGCCCCTGAATACTCCAGTTACAGAAGACAAGTTTTCCATTTTGACAGAAAAATACCGCATACCTGTTCCAATATTACCTGGTAGGTTATTGCTTCTTACGTAACACCCCTCAGGGAGCCACTTACACAACTTCTGACAATGAGTCTTACACAAGATAAATGGTCCCCTTGTGTTACCAAGTCCTAAACGCTTTTGTGAACTTCATTAGTGTTTCGTATGAATAGTTCCCTTCATAATAAGGTACTTTAAAGCCATTTGTGAACGCAGGTCTGCCGATGAATAACCATGGTAACTACCTAGTGCGTCTGGGGTATTTCGTGCGGTGGCTTGGAGAGCAAGCGGAAGAGTTGGGGGTGGAGCTGTATCCTGGTTACGCAGCATCTGAGGTCGGAATACTCTTAAAATGTTGTTCACTTTAAATTGTTGATTAGATTAGTGCAACTGTACTTTTTGATATGACGTGGCTTATTAAAGCCATAAATCTAACCAAAAAAATGTAGGTTCAATGCCTGTTTGAGATGGTCCATGGATGGGTATTGTGTTCAGAGTTTACTGCAGGTTGTTCCATGATAAATAAGGTTCCTTAATATTTTCTGTAGGTTACGTTAGATTAAAACACCAAATTAGTAAATGAGACACGGCCTGTTTTAGATGGTGGATGCACCTGTTTTTGAGGTGGATTTGTCATTTACGCAGGTGCTGTTCCACGAGGATGGAAGCGTGAAAGGAATCGCAACTAATGATGTGGGCATTGCCAAAGACGGCTCTCCAAAGGTTTGTCATAACAGATTTGTTTTATGTATTAATTTACCTCATGGAATATCTCAGAATATCTCAGTTAGAATGTCTCACGGCAGTTTGATGAAAACGTTTCTGTTGCGCTTGGAAGTACAGGTTTAACATGCAGAGCATTCGATGTGGAAGATTTATATTCATAAGAAGAATAATTCACATCTTCTGAAAGTCCACACTAAGTGCTTGGCTGCACTTACAAAGGTGGAAATATTGTCTATGCTGGTTTCTGCACATTTCACACTCTGTTGAACTTCTGCAGGATGTGTTTGAGAGAGGCATGGAGCTCCATGCTAAAGTCACTTTGTTTGGGGAGGGCTGCCACGGACACCTGGCCAAGCAACTCTACAAACAGTTCAAGCTTAGGGAGAACTGTGAGCCACAAACATACGCCATCGGCCTCAAAGAGGTACTGCAGTCTCTACAGAGATCCCTCACATGAGTAATGCTATGAACCTGGATACATAAGATGCCATGTTAACTCTCTGTTACTGTTGTAATACAATCTATAATAGAATTACTGTTGTAATGCTAAGTGAACTCTAAATAAATTCTGTTATTAAAGAATTTATTTTTGTTTTAATTTATAATTTTAATAGTTTAATTCTAAATCATTATTTTATTTGTCTTTAGTTTAATGTGGCTTACAGTTACTTTAAAAGCTGCAATTCGCAACTTTTTTAAATAAAAATCAGCAAAAATCAGTTGTCAGTTGTAAGTAATAATGAAACTAAAGTATCCTGCAATTTTATCTTTCACACAGAGATGGCGACAAAGAAGCAAAAGTTACAGATTGTTTTAACATACAAAAATGTCCTGTTTTTTCCTCCAGATCTGGGTGATCGATGAGAAGAAATGGCGTCCGGGTCGTGCGGAGCACTCGGTGGGCTGGCCCCTGAAGCGTAACACATACGGAGGCTCATTCCTGTATCACCTCAATGAGGGGGAACCACTGGTGGCCTTGGGTTTTGTTGTGAGTCACATCGCTACCGAAATGTCCAGACACTGATTGGGCTGGCAGTCATCTTTGAAACCTTAATTTTAAAGCTGATTGGATGGGAATTATGTCCTTGTCAGGACACTTTCATCTGCGTTTATGTTATTGCCCATATAACATCATGTTCTTTCATGAGATTGAACATTGTGAGTGAGAGTGTAAAAAGCCTTTGAAATAAGAGACTTGTTCTGGTCATGGTTTATAGGGCAATTGGTTTAGCATCCCGCTGCTAATATAGTGTTTCAAAAATGATACTTTTTCAATCAAGAGCTTTCATGGAAAAATGTTTCATTAAAAATAGTCTCACTTCCAATCAGTTGTGCTGTGATTACCGGTTATTATCCGGTGCTGTGGTACAGTGGTGCTCAGTCTGATCACAAGTGTCTGGACAATCACAAATCAGTTTGTGATTGACAAAACAAAATCAGATTCATGATTGATCTCAATTGTTTCTGTTAAACAGATTGGAGTGCAGAGCACAAGATTTTCAGTTCTTTTAGTCTAAGAATCTTGGATCTTTTGGTTAATCGCAATGAATTGCAAATCTATGTTTGCATTTGTCTTCTCAGGTTGGCTTGGACTACACTAATCCCTACCTGAGCCCGTTTAAGGAATTCCAGCGTTGGAAGCATCACCCTTCCATAAAATCCACACTGGAAGGTGGCAACAGGATCGCGTATGGAGCCAGAGCCCTTAATGAAGGAGGTTTTCAGGCATGTCGGAAAATTGGAATTCTCAATATTATTCTAATTTAATAACTTTTCCTCTTGCGTAACCTCTCACGTCCACATTCTCCCTCACCAGTCCATTCCCAAACTGACGTTCCCGGGCGGCATGCTGATCGGATGCAGTCCGGGCTTCATGAACGTGCCCAAGATCAAAGGCACCCACACAGCGATGAAGAGTGGCATGCTGGCGGCTGAATCTGCATTCAAAACCATCGCTGAGGAGAGTCTGCAGTCGGAAACAGCGGGTAACAGCTCACACATCTTTACCAATTTTTTACATTTTGTAGTTGTGGAGAATTAGCATTTGGGAATGTATAATGGGTTTTTACTAATAAAAGGTAATAAAAGCTAATAAAAGGTCCATTCTAAAGCACACCCCAGTTTCCTTTGAATATTGACTGTATGTAACAGTGTTTTCTCCGTCAGGACTTTATATTCCTGACTACGAGGAAAACCTGAAAAAGTCCTGGATCTGGAAGGAGCTGCATTCTGTAAGGAACATCAGACCATCGTTTCATAACTATTTTGGCCTGTATGGAGGAATGATCTACACTGGAATCTTCTACTGGATTTTCAGAGGAAAAGAACCATGGACCCTGAAACATAATGGTTTGTCAGATGGCGCCTTCCTATGCCAGGTTCTCAGTGTGAAATAGTTACAGTGTGGACCAGACTTAATGCAAATAGTTATAGTCCTATTATATTGTGTAACGGTATTTCTCAGACACTGGTTGTTTGTTAGCATTCAATATTTAACATTCTTCTTTATAGTCAACAAATGATTTGTTACCTTATAGGTCTGGATGCTGCTCAGCTGAAGCCAGCTAAAGACTGTACACCCATAGAATATCCGAAGCCTGATGGAAAGATCAGTTTTGATCTTCTGTCATCTGTAGCGCTGAGTGGGACCAACCACGAGCACGACCAGCCAGCCCACCTGACACTGAAAGATGACAGCGTTCCTGTGGCACGAAACCTTTCCATTTATGATGGTCCCGAGCAGAGGTTCTGCCCTGCTGGTATGCAACCAACGCACTCGCTTATTTTGAATCACACAAAACTCTGTTATACAAAGCATTTAAAATCCAATTAGCTTTTGGCCACGCACAATATTGCAAGATTAGCTTTACCAATCCTTGACTTTCTGAGATTTACCTTGCTGCCAGTGTTTGGTTCTGTCTAATTTTGTTCCTCCTGTCCCACAGGAGTGTACGAGTATGTTCCTCTAGAGGCAGGCGATGGCATGAGGTTACAGATCAATGCGCAAAACTGCGTCCACTGCAAAACCTGTGATATCAAAGACCCCAGCCAGAACATCAACTGGGTTGTGCCTGAGGGCAGTGGGGGACCAGCCTACAACGGCATGTGATTATTATCAGAGGGTTTTAATTATTGGGGCATATCACAGGTTCCAAAATTCCTTTGGGCCTTTATTAAACCTTCAGAGTTAACTGTTAAAGGCTTAAAAGTTCTTCCAATGTGCCTGAAGAATACAACAGAGGGTTCTTGTGACCTCAGTGATATGAACATGAAGAATAATTATGTCACGTGGCTTCGCATAATTTAGATTTGAATCGAGTTGTAAGATTTAAAGATATTTTATATATAATATCAATGTCTAAAAAATGTGTTGTTACAGTAAAGGCAAGATGTTGGATTCTAAAAACGTATGTTTGTACGTATAAATGCGGATTGCAAATGTAAGTTCTGTGATGTTAACAGAGGACCTGTAAACAGCTTTGTTGTCAAAGTTGGTAACTGTAATTGATAATAAATGAATGGTTACAATCTCTTGGTTTACGCTTCTTAGAAGAACTAAAGTTTACATTTAGTAAACAACTTGCAACTAGAGTTCACAATTTTACTCTGAAAATCTTTTATTAATAATTGACAGTCAGTGTGGAGTGAAGTCATGGCATTTATTTCCTTTTTAATTGCTTAAAGATGAGAGCCTGTATGTATAACTGGTTTACTTTTGTCCTCTGACAAAATCTTTTGTGCCTTCTGAAGATCTTCCTAAAGTTTAAGAAAAAAATATGTTGCTCAAGTCAAAAGTCAGTGATAGTTTGCTTTAATAGAGCTGTGAACATGAACAAATTAGTTACAATTGTACCATTGATTTTCGTTTTTAAATGCATGTTCAGACGAGACATATTTAGGCTGAACTTTGATTGTGTGAGTGGGCAGAGGGCTGCTGTGCTCAGTTTGTGCTGTAATTGGACTTATTGTGCTTGACCATTTAAAAGACTTGAACCATACAGTTAGAGGATTTTAAATCTGACCTTTAGAATTAGCCATTTTTCGCAATCATTTAGGCAAGTTAACAATTTAATTTCTTTTAAAGTTTAAAAGTTTGTAGGTGCTAGTTGAGGCCTCGTCTATCAACCAACGGACACCAAAAGCATTTGGTAACTTCTTCACAGTATAATACGCAATTTGACAAACTGCTAAAATGTAAGCAATCCTATACAAGTAATATGTACTGACTGACTTCAATGCAACATTTACAGTGACTGAGATATAAGGTGTATTTGTATCTGTGTGATGTTGCTAACAGAGCTTTATTGAATTCCTTCAGTCCTTGCCAGGCCTGGACTCTTCTAAACACGGCTTTGGTATTTGTCTTGTTTAGCTCCAGGGCCTGAGAGAATATATTACAACAAACATCACAAATATCCCACAAACCAGGAGAAAATGGCAGCAATACAGACCCTTTAAACAAATCATTTGAATCCATTTTAACGCTTCCCATAATAGAAACAGTACATCTGTTGACTATAAATGGCAGCGATTCTGCCACGGTTATTTCGATACTGTTGAATGGATCAAACATGCAGCTGTTGTGAAACATCTTAAAATTTGGATCCAGTTGCATCAAGCTGCTTCAAAGCAAGCAGCCCTTTGGCTTTTATACCCTCTAACCCAGATGCAACTGGACACGGTTCTGTCAGGAGGTGCCGTGTCACCTCATCACAGCTCTCGAGAGCTTCCTGCCAAAGTTTGAGCTTCAGTTAGCAAGCGAATAATCAGTCATTAGAACTGCCAGCCTATATCACGATATATCTATACTATACTATACTATACTAACACAACTCTGTATTAAACATTTTCTAACAATTACGTGTAACTGGACAGGCAAATGGAATATATTTAAGAGCACTGTCAACTTAAAGCATAACTGAGGGTGTTGCGCCCTCTAATGTTGTGGGTCTAATACACAGAGAACAACAGAGGTGCTGTCCAGTGCTGGCATACAAGTGTTGTGTTAGAAAATTACTGCAGTAAAAGCTGTAATCGACCTATTATTGTGAATTACACAAATGACTTAAAGACTAAGGATTTAAAGAATATTATGACGCATTGTTGTTACATGACATTAGCACAGTAACTCAAATGGTGTCCAGATCATGAAAAAGCAGTTATTATGCAATTTTATTTTGTTATAAAAACAAGCTTATGATCACAGAATTATAATAGTTATTAAAACTAGCTTTGACATTTTACCACACTCCACATTTCAAACACTGTTAGGGTTTCTAGTTACTGTTTTAAATAAATTCTTTATTTTATCTTTTATTTTGTGATTTATATGTCTTCCTGAAGTGTTTGAAAACAGAAGAATGCACAGAACAGGATATTTGAACAGATTGACAAAACTTAATAAAAAGGTTATCATAACAGCTGCATAGGGTCAAGTGAAAACCAATACAGGATATTGGAAGTGTTTTATAACAGAGCTGACACAATATCATTTTAAACTGTTTAATGATCACAAAGCAACAACAATGAGAATTAGTTGACTTCCTCTCATGGTCTCATGTCATTTTCCAGAGTTGATTCAGGATATGTTTGTGGGAAAGTAACGCCCACCTGATCTTTTTCAGTATATGTTGACTGTCTCTGCAACAGGCAGAAAAATAACAATGAAAGAATATAGATACAATATGAAAATAGCATTCCTGTCCTCTCGTGGCCATGTCAACATACACAGTCTGTAACCTATTTCTGTTCTGCCCCTTTGCTGCCATTAAATTACTGTAAAAGTCTACCTTGCAATATTAATACCATCCAGCTGTGAGTTTATATTGAATGATGAGAGCGTACCTTTGGCATATATATTACCTTGTTAGGCGGTAACTGTTTATTGTTGTCCTCACTGTAGGTATCATGTGTGCTGTGGTTCCAATGAAGTCTCCCGCAGGGCGGTTGCTTGTCCTGAAACTGGGGCGGAGTGTTCCTGTGCACGTATTGAATTATTGATTAGAAGAGAAGAAAATCTTCTTCTCACTTCACTGTACACATTTCCTGCCGGAGAAATCCGTCACCGTCTAGAGCAATGAGGAGAGCTGGAATTTAACCCCACATACTGTGGTTACTGTTGTGTCAGCTTACCACTGGCTGTGAGTGACTCCATCTGCCACAGACTGAAATCTGTCAAGCTGACAGAAAGGGAAAAAATAAATATAATGATTCAGACACACAAAGTAATAGAGCAAAACTAATACTTGGGCTAAGTGTGATGGAGCTAAAGGAAATTCTTATAAAGCTAAAAATCAGACCAACATTGTGATAATGAATTTTGATATAAAACCTATGGAGCGTGTGTGACAACATGCCCCCATCCTTTACCTGTTTACCAGAAATATGCTAATATAGTTTGGAAGATAAAGCTGACAAATGATGGTACTTAGAGTTTTAAATGAGTCTTTAATACAAAATACAAAACCACTGTGTAATTTACCATTTAACTACAATGATAATTCACACACATTATGACCAACCTGTTTTTGTCCGCCACTGACAGCAGCCCGTCTGTTTAGTTCATAAGAGTACTGCAGACCCCAGCCCACCTCTCCGGTGTACCGGTGCTTCGGTAACGGCGGGGTTGCCTGTGGTCCGGGCCGGAACAGGTATTGGAGATCACTAGTGGCATCTGGAGATAAAGATCCGACTCCAATGCTGCGGGGAAAATAGTCCATCCTGGGACGGTAATCTCCAATGCCATCCGGTCCTGGTGGCACCAAAATGGGAAGCGATAAGAACGCAAATATACACGTCAGAAGGATTTATGGGGCTTTGCTGTTGTTTACCTGTAAAAAGTATTCTCAGTCCAGGGTCCTGTTGAACTTTCTTCATTACTTTCACTAAATAACTGATGCTAGATAATAAAAGAATTAAATAAAAGCCACCCGCTATCCAAGCGCCACTGTGTAAAACAAGCCCAGGACGGGAGGTCACTGTTACCATGGTGCGTAAAGTAAAATGTGATACACTGATCTTATTTGGGTTATTTATTAAGTTAAAGTTTGTTAAAAGTTGTAACACAAGTCATAACACAGGGTATATATTAGTACGTGCTGTTGTTTGGTTTGCTTGACATCAATAATAAATAAATGGTTACTGACACTAAACAGGCCTGTTGATAAACATACATCAAAACACACAGACAAAAACAAACAGGCAAACAAACACATACTTATAATCTAAAAATAAATAAATAAAAACTCAGCCTTGACTAAAATGAATGTTAATGTAGTGTTTTTCTACGTATTTTTTTCTTATTTCACGCACGACAAACTACTGTTATTTTACTCTTGTTTCATTTGTGTTAATGAATAAGAAATGTATTCATGCATTCAGAATGTATTCTGTGCGACTCTTTATTTTCCGCATCTTTTACTTGTTGTTGATAAACAACATAATGTATAAAAAACAAACGTAATGTATTGCCCAAAATTGTTGATTTGGTTCATGGGAATAAATACTATGCTTTCTATCACTTGTGTCCTTGTTCTGCCCTCCCCATTATAAACTAGCGGTAAAAACTCAGGTTGCGCGTAATTCAGATTTTGCGCAGTGGGTGGCGACAGCGCACCGCGCGTTTGGCGCAAACTGTGCATCATTGTGCTGAAAAGACTCGCCCCATTAACACTCCTGAGGCGGTCGGTCACCATGGTGGTGACATACAACAGCGATCCCAGACAGTACGCCGTCCGTCGCTTTCACAGGCAAAAGCGCCGTTTATAAACGCTGTCTTTGACCCTTCACTGGTTTGCAAATGGCTTAAAACGGACAATCACCTAACGTTTGAATTGCATATTTCTTTATATTTTAAAGAAGAGGGAATAATGAACAGCGAACAAGCGTAATGCTTAAAATCTGCGTAAAATCTGGACCTACAGTTTCCTACGTTTCGGCAGCACAAAACCCGGCTGTCAGCTCGTAGCCGAAGCGTCACCGGCTGGACAGGAAAAGCAGACGGTCTGGTCTTCTAGGATCGGGGCTAAGGACAGTAAGAAAGCTCCGGGTTTAGGCTGTGGCCTGGGGGCAAGCTTTTCAATCGGCGACTGCTCTCGTTTTTGTACCGTTTCAAAGCCACTTCCGAAACTCTCTGGATTATTTCACTTAACTGTAGTGTCTGAAACCATGGCGTCCTATGTGGACAACAGTTTTCGGCAAGCGGTGATGGTAAATCCGCCAGAGAGGACGCAACAGGTCAGATAACCAGCCTTTTAAATCATTCATTGTGTGAACGAGTGGCTGTTAAATGCATTCAGTGTTTTTGGTGTTGTGTTTGTCTTTGTTGACATCGTTGCTGTGTTGTCAGATGATTTGCATGGAATATATTACATGTTACTGAATACAGTTAAATGCTTATGCGTTGCACGTGTAGATTTACAGGCTTTTAGTTAAGGTGTTTTTTACATCAGCCCAGTGCATGAAGCGTTTGTAAACTTTAACTCCTTGGCAGGTACACAAGTCATCCTGGCTCATGCAAGTATCGGAGACTGCTTAAGATGACCCACAGCAGTGGTTTGCAATAAGACAGACTGGCGTGTATTTATAAAACCACGAGATTTTGTGCCAATATGTTAAGCGATGACATTTTGCCTGCGTTAGGCTCCACCCTTATGCGTGGCTTAGCAGGCGACAAAAATGCGTTTTTTGTATCCGTTCGTTTTGTGCATGTAAAAAGTCGCAATGCATTAGCAGTTGTGTTTATGCAATCGTCATTTATGTCGATATGTGTGCGGACTGTAATGATCTTAGAAAAGAATCGATATCAATGAAATAACGTGTGGTGCATTTGAGGTAACCGGCTGCTTTGTCAGACATAAAAGAAGTCACACGATTTCTCCTTTCCACATTTTAACGCATTGAATAGAGCAACTGTTAGCTCTGATCGCATTGTTATCATCACGTGGAGATGAGTTTGACAACCTGAAGACACTCAAGTGATGGGTATAAATAAAATGCTTGCACATCAGGTTAAGCCATAAGACATAGCAAACCTACTGTGAAATCTCTTTGTTTAAAAAGCTGATTTGTGCACAAGGGAACGATTACATCAGTTCATGCACCTGGTTGTTTATACCTGGATTTAACCATTACAGACAATAGATACTTGAGAGTCGGTATATGGGATTCATTAGCACGTGCAAGAGCAGAGAATTCCGTGCAGCTGCATTTCCTAAAGGATCCTGGTGTCTGATCCCATTGAGCGATGCAGCCTTTAAATCTTCCGGGGTTGTGCTGGGAGTTGGCCAGCATTCAGCAATCCCAACAAATCGGTCTGAGTGATCAGTCAGTTGGGGAACTGGCTCCTGAAATCAAAATAAACCCCACCTAAAATGTGAAGTTTAAAGGATGGACATCCACAACTGATGATCACTGCCTGCATTGTATCCAAAATATGGGATAGATTTGATCCTAAAGGCCCTAAATCATGCGAAAGAGTATGATGTAATCTAGGGCGATTCATGTGGGGTATAACAAGCCACGCCGTAAAATGTGTCTCAAGACACCTTTAATATGAAAACCCTCCTTTATAGAGAATGACGCAGGCGCTTCTAATGGAGCCTGAAGCTCATTATGGCTCAACTGCAGTAGCCTCAGCTCTTTGCATTAACAGGCTGATGATGGAAGAGCTAGAAAGAAATGTGGCTGAATTTGGATTAGGTAATTTGGGGCGATTGTGGAGGGTGTGGCGTCTGTAGACCTTGGGGTATTATTTTTGACAGCAGACGGGTATGAAGAGGTCAAGCAGACCATAAACAGCCTGACAGGACTTTAACCTTTGACCTCTAGGTCAGCAGAAGAGCTGACCTAGAGGTTT
Source organism: Yasuhikotakia modesta (assembly GCA_036877545.1). Taxonomy (NCBI): domain Eukaryota; kingdom Metazoa; phylum Chordata; class Actinopteri; order Cypriniformes; family Botiidae; genus Yasuhikotakia; species Yasuhikotakia modesta. The sequence continues at coordinate 64,187 of JBAJNP010000488.1, forward strand.
TGTATAATAGGTGAAGCTCATTGTTTTTTTGCTCACCGGATTTTGTATAATAGGTAAATGTAAAAGTTAAATATCTCTGTTTGGCTATTTGGCTATCAATGTCTGGTTCCAGTTGTTTTTGATGCCCACCGATGTATGATCAGAAGCTGGTCTTCCTGGACTGATCATTTACTTCCGACAGCTTCCTTCCGTTCTTTCACAGAATGAGGAAACACGTAACAGTGCTGTCAGAGTTTCTCTTGTTTGTTTAAAAAATTCTCTCCTGCGTTTGGTTTCTTTGTTGTTCAGTAATGAGGCGGCTTTTGTTTGCACACAGATGTCAGTCAGTGAGTTGCAGGTGTCTGCTGAATTCTGTTAACTACAGTAGAATGTGCATGAATATCATGTTTTTCTTTTGATTCAAAGGTGAAATATTACCAAACAAAAGTATTTTAACCAAAATTTTAACCAATATTTCCTTTTTTAGAAGTTTTTACCCAGAAATTATACCCCCTTGCCCAATTCTTGTTACCTAATCATTTTAGTATTTCATTATTGTTATACTGCTTTTATGCCAATTAAAAAACACAAATACTGTATTACAGTATCTTTACTGTTTTGCAACAATTCTTGCAGCAAAACTCCAAAATTAACAAGATAGGAAATTGTCGTAAGTCGTTGTTTTTCAGTAACATTTTCATGAGATTTATATTTCACTCAGCAGCAGTCGAATCTGTTAAAGTTAAACATGATGCAATTCATGTCACATCTGTAGACTGACTTGCTGTCAGCGCTACATTTCAGCTGTTCGCAGTAAGAACAGTTATTTTTATGGCCTCAGGATGTGTGTTTGTAATTGCTTGTGTATTTCCTCATAGCAGTCTTGCTTTTCCAGCTGAGTGAAGTCCTGTGTTGTGTATGGGAGTCACTGCCTTGACTGAAATGGTTCAAGACATACAAGTGTGAGAGAACAAAGAGCGGTTTGAGTGACATTTCCCATCTCAGTTTACACAGTAAGATTAGAGTGACGGTCTGACTGACTAAAGAACATAAACAAATAATGACAACTGGCAGGCTAATAGCAGAACAAGTGTCATATTATTTCTCCTTGTTGTTCATGAGCTATACATGTTCTCTATGTATAAAACACCAACAATGTTGATTATAGAATTATAGAATTAGTATAGAATATAGAGTTAGCCTCTTGAAGTCTTTGTCCAGTATAACAAGGTAGTAGCATTTGACTGTCATTTGCATGGTAACGTATGGTTTTCCGGCTGCAAGATTCATTTAGGCACAAAAGACCAGGAACGGCTGATCTCTGAAGATGTAATTTTACTAGGATTTGGAAGGCAAATGACACGTTTGTGGGGTATTTCATTCCAGTTATTTGCTGGACCACCAGTATTTGACTGTGCAGCCGTTTGCCTTTTTGTAGAAGAATCTAATGAATGTGTCCAATGCAGTAAAATGCATGCTTATTTTACAAACACATGCTTATTTTACTAAAATATTTAAAAAGGTACTTCTTGCATGCTACATTGCTCTGTCATCTTTGCCCTAGTTTTCAGCTTATGTATCCTCTTAAAGTTCTTAAACTTTTTGCATAAAGTTTGGTTCCCTTCAAAGCCAGGAGGAACATGCCTTACAGTCACAGAAACATGCAGCGAATTTTTCTCATTTCCAGACTGAAGATTATTGCTTGTATTTATATGAAATATGGGAAGAAACTCTAATCAATTAGTTATGTGAATATTGCTCATATGATTTTGCTATACAAATATTGATAGGAATCATAAGAAATGTTGTTTTTGTAATATTGAAGTGTGTCATGGTACCCAGTTATTGTGTTCAAGAACCGTAAGTCATTTCCCAATCCTATTTCCAATAGAAAATGAAGTCCGACTGAAATGGGGTCATCGCAGAATATCAACGTGTGTCTTGGGGTAAAAGAAGTGATTTGAATACAGTAGTGGGGCAAGTGTGGGGTTGACAGCCCATGTCCCTCCCGGTTGTTCCTTTGATCCTCGCGTCAGGCGTCTCGTGTCAGAGCAGAACTCGTCTTTATCTTCGCTTTCAACCGATCACTTTGATCTGCTGTTCTGTTCGTCTGCTCTGATCCATTTGTTAGCATCTCTCCCTATGATCTTCAATAGATAAAACCTCTTGCTCTGAAGCTACAGCAGAAACCTCTGATGCGTGATCAGCTTATCACATATCACAACACCAAGAGCTTTAATTGGTGGTGCTTGGTAAGACAAACGTCACTGTCACCATTCGTCAGGGATTAGCTATTAGACTTTTCTTGTTCTTTGTGTGCAAAATTGAGATTTTCCCTTAGTATTGTTTCGTCTTTACAGTGACAGTAGATGGTGACCTGACTTTTAGGCTTTAAAATTTAATAGATGTGTCAAAATAATTCCACCAAACTTGTGCCACATATTTCCAGTGTGCTAATGGGATTTAAAAGGATTTGGTAAAATTACTAAAATATAATCCATTATTTGATGACAGTCTTTACCAGAGCTTTCACTCTAATCCTTTAATTAACAATCATTATAGTTTTTGAGATGCCTGTTCATTTTATGTTATGTTGGAAGCAGGGATAAGTGTGTCATTTAAGAGGAGCTAAATTAGATTGCAGCATCTTTATCATAGGTATAGCAGTGATCTGTGTCATTCTTAGTGCTGTTGGTGTTGGGTTTATGCATTGTGTTAATGTATGGCTTGCTGTCTGATGAACAGTTTTACTAAAATGTCAAGGCTGCAGAAATGTAAGGGTGTCTGAATTTAAGCCTTTGAATTTATTCTGTCTTTTTTCCTATCAGAACAAACATCACTACTGCTCTTTGTCAGATATATTACAGATACAGTGCTTCAATGTACAGTGTCTCAATTTAATAAAATAGCATTGCTGTTCAGGGTAGAAGTGGCCTGATGGCACGTAATCTGGGACCAGCTGCCCTGAATTAAATCCTAATGTTAAGCATTAGAGAAGTAACTGCAAAACTGGTCTGAGATCAGTGATTAAAGTTTCCTTAGTACCGTAATAATCCATTCTGTGCTTTACCACATTAGCATCTGTGAATGTAGAGCAAAGCATTAGCAGATTAATTACCTGTGGTGGACCGAGGATTGTTTACAAAAGCTTCCTTCATTCACTATTATATGCAAACAAACGCAACATATAGTCTGAGGTACTTTTGCTGTACAAAATAATTGTGTGCTCTTCATTCCTCTGTAAGTCTCTGTTATAAGTCTAGTATAAATGTAGTCAAATTAGTGGTTAGTGGTTTTCTCCATGTACAGGCTATGTTTGTGGCTAGTCCGCTTGGCTAACAGAAGGAGCAGACACATGAGCTCAGTGTTGTATGTCATGAAAAATGGCACGTCGCCAGATCGAAGCACTGATGAGGTCATATTTCCTTTTCCTCTTTATGGCTCCGTAGACCTGTTACTGAGGTTCAGCAGTGGTTTTATGGTGGCAGGGATTTAGGCCAGGTGATGTCATAAATAAGAAAGGTTAACAATTTGAGTTGTTTTGTAGCATTGTGTGAATAAAGCTGTTCTTGTTCAAAGCTGGTATCACTATTGAAAATGTTGGTTAAAGGTCTCCATTAGTCAACTGTTTTGGTCTTCTCATTGATTTCCTTTACTGTGGTGGTGACTGAGGCAGTCACTTTTCATGTGCGGAGAATCCCAGAACTAACAATAACACAGCCGTAACTTTTACTAATCCAAACTAATCTGATTCCTGCTGGTGTCTCTGACAGTTTGACTTCTGTTTCACACAGATGAAGGAGCTTTGTTGAGCATTGACCTGGCCTGAACCGCTGCGTGGATTCCCTTCGCCAATCTGCCAGCATTCAGATTAAAACAGCCGCTCCTCCCTGTTGCATTCTTTAGATCAGTGAGGTGACACCTTATCCCAGCTTAGTTTAGAGACACGTCCCGTAAACCCTGTTCTTCAAAATTATCAGCTGAGGTAATGTGTACTTTAGTATCTCATGGGCTCTGATAGCAAATTTGGTGGCAAAAAAAATCTGGCCAGTCAGAGACAGACGAGGTGAATGTCAGCGAATGAGATCGCAGTATTTACGGTTGCTTGTGTTAAATGCTTGGTGTGCTGTGTGTTAAGTGTTATGTTAATGTGATGTGAATCCTAATAGGTATTGAACTCGCATGACAAAACCTTTGACCTTTGTTAAAAGCTTTGTTAAAATCCCCAATGGAAAGCTATGTGCCGCATCTTTGAGGCAACAGTTTGTCATTACATTATGATATAATATCATTGTGATTCATACAGTCAACTCTAGAGTAACATTCAATTGAAATACTGAGGTGTACTTTGTCATAATATCATAATGTTTATGGCTAGGGCTTGCACAATTAATATAAAAGCACTTTGGCTCTGTGTAGTGGACAATAATAGTGAGTGGTATTGATAGCATTATAGGTAATTTCTCCTTTTGTTCTTAAAGTTGTGATATCTTAAAACAATGTTTATCATTCTGAAGTTTAATTATACATGACTTTTTGCACAAATTGTGCTACTAGAGCCAAAAACAGAGAGACCTAATAAACACAAAATTTTACATTTTGTTTATGATAATGTAAAATGTTGTTCATGTCTGTTTATGAATAGTATTAAAGTGCATTTATACAGTAGCATTTGGCTGATAATGCCTGTGTGTGTAGTTGTCTTATATTTTAATGTTTTTTTGATGCTAAAGTTGTTGTTGCACCAGATAAAATAGGTCATTCAGCTTCCTACTGCCAGACGAAGCTTTAAATGAGAATTTAAAATCCTCAGACTGAATGTAGGATGGTATTTTTCCATCGTTCCTTCATATTCATCTTTATATGTGGAAAGACAGGTGTCCCGCTCAGATAGTGGATGAATCTTATTTTTCGGCTCTTAGCGGCACCCTGAACCATGAATCCTTCCTTGCATCGTTTTTCCTTTACTAAGGATTCTCTGACACCAAATTTGTGCTCTCAGATCTTGTTTGTGAAGCTTTGCCCTGTCAGACTAAGCACTATTGTGTGCCTATTCTGGTCCTAATCCCTTGTGTCTAATAAAACCAATTAGCTTAAGCCCGTCTTCGCTGGCCCGTTTGAATTTGATCAGTCGAAGCCTTTGAACTGGGTTAGAAATGGAAGAACAGTTCTTATGTTGCACCATAACACACCTCTGCTGTGTGAAGGTGAACCAGGTTTTCTTTATAACACTAGCTCATAATTTACAGTAAAGTGGCAAGGTCCACTGCGAACACTTGAGGGTCGTTCTTTTTCATTGTCTCACAAAGCTATTAAGTCACAAGTGTGTCTTTCTCCAGGCAGGTGATACTTTCCTAAATGAGATTTGTGTATGACATGTGATTAAGTTATAAAGACTTACAGATTGTTTAAGGCTGCAGCATCAGCCATTTGTTTAAAATTCATGTTATATCACATTGCGCTATCATGTTACACATCTGATTACCAGCCTCTGCATCTGGCTGTCATCCCCGCGCTCCAAACGTGGGTGTCCGAATGCGTTTCTTAGCACACAGGCCTCGCACCGCGCTTTTGTGTCGAGAGCGTATTGTGCATTAGCATAATTGCCAGCTTTTATAATGTGCGGCAGTGTCAGTTTAGCCATATGCTAATAAAGCGGTGCTTGGTTGTAGTAAAAGAGAAAAAAGCCAGTCATTCATCAGAACGGGCCCCTCCTCACACGAGCTCTGAAGCTTTGTGTCACTGAGGTGGTCCGGTGCCGTGGACCCCTGTTGAAATAAGCTATTGCTTGTCACACCTAATCAGCCTCACTGTAATTATTCTGTCACACAGAGCATGCTTGCTTTCTCCACGAGGACTTGTTCAAAAGGAAGCATGAAAATTAGGCAGTTTTAGTGAGCGTGACAACATTCAAGACGGCAACGTTATTAATGAAGTCACATTTATTTAGGGCTCACTGCAGGGACTTGTCACAATCAGGCATAAGTACTCAGAAGGGAAAATAAAGGGTTTAAGAAAAGAAAACCAAATCAAGATCCTATTTTATTATAAGGGATAGTTCACCCCAAAATGAAAAATGTGCCATCATGTATTCATCTGTTGAACACAAAAGAAGATATTTGGAAAAATATCATAGTAGTTTTGTGCCAGTTCAATGGAAGTCAACAGATGCCACTGTTGTTTGATTACCAACATATTTCAAAATATCTCCTGTGTTAAAAAAACAAAATATCATGCAGCTTTTGAATGACACAAGGGTATGAAAATAATGGAAATATTTTTGGTGTATTTTTACCCCAAGTGTCCCTTTCAATAGTTCACCAAGATGTGACATTCTGTCAGTGGCTCAATGTTATGTTGTTTTGAACCAATATGACTGACTGTCTTTCTTTAGAGTACAAAAGTGCAGCTGAATGTTGATGCTTTTCTTTCCCCAGAGGCAACAGAGGTCAAGATGTCTTAAGCTTTTATAGCACTTTTGGAGCTTGACAGTTGTGAATGTTAAAAGAACAGTTAGAGTCCATTGTTTAACATCCAAGCCCAAATACTGGTAGAATGTTTCTGTAAATATTAGTGATTGTTTAATTAAGCTAATAAACATATCTAGATTGTTTATATACTTTGACTTTTCCTAAACGTCAAATGCTTTAAAAAAGCAGAAAAACTTTTCCTTTTAATTCAATTGTGAGGGAACATCCTGAGGAGACATCTGAAAATAACTTGATCAGATGCCGTCAGTGGACGCTTTCAGGCTGTACCACACAATAACTCTGTAAACAGGAAGTGAGCACTGAGTTGACCAATCATATGAACAGTTGACAAAAATGGTAAACAATCTCAACATCATAAAACGTAGCCAGATCTAAACAAAGCATTTCGTTTTTATGCGCTCTATTTTTAATTTTCTTAGTTTTTCTTTACCATGTATGAAATTGTTAGATTGTCTGGCAATGCTCTAGCCATTATTTAGCATTTTGTGTGTTATTTTTAGCTAATAACAACGTTTTTGTTGAACACATGCATGACAGAGTTTTAAAATGGGAAAACCAGTGCCAAAGATACATGGTCTATTTGAATGTGGTATTTCCTGTGAATGATGCATGTATCATATACCTTCCTTTGTATTTTTTTTAGGACACATCACACAGAACACTTCTCAGGCGTTGCTTTTGGAAGTATTTCTACTCCAATTTATATTCTGTGCTTAGCATTGTCTTCAAAGAAGGACCATGTACCCCACAGGCCTAACATATGCAGCCAAATGCTTAGAAAAGGAGCTCTTTGTCTCTGAGTCTCCTAGCAACCGAGTGGACCAGAATAGCGAATAGAATCGCCCTACAGAGAGAGAGACTTCAATTGATCCGCTGTTGTCACTCGCCCCAAACGCTGGCCAATAGCGGTACAATTTGAAGAACGGGGTGCAGAAAGAATGGCTGAATAGATTAGACTGGTGTTGGGCTTCGAATGCAACTCTGTACGTAGCCCTGAGCTGAGTTTTGATGATGTAGCACATACCAGGCTGCAGACTAACATTGTTTGCATACGTCAGCATCTGTGATTGTTCATTTAATAGTCGTGGCAGAGAAAGAACATGACCTTCCATAACTCAACACTTTTTATCCAATTAGACCATCTGCTATTTGTTGATAAAGTCAGCGTATTATGGGCAGGATGAGTATAAAGATGATGGTGTCTGAAGGACCTTTCACAGCTGTTTCTCCTCGCATCTCACATCAGGTGTTTTTTGATGTCCAAAATCACATCAGTCTCGGTTTGATGACATCACAGCCTGAGCCATGATAAAATTTTAAACAGTTTAACCAAAACTGAATGTTTGTCAGTCAATCACCGTTTTTTTTTCCTTGTTGATTTTGTTTCATTTTTTAAACAAACGTTAGGAAAAACCTCAAGCTTCTACTTTTACATTAAAGGAAACTTGAATGGTTGTTTATTTGTTAAAAACCATGATTTACTTTATGAACAGCTAACATAACGAACATAACCATGTAAATATGACTGTTTAAGGTTTGAAAAAACTTCTCTAGTACAAGTTCTTAAGATGGTTCTTGCGAGCTGTTATGCAACACAACATTAATAGCAGGATAGAAAGTTGGGTTGCCGTGTTTCAGGCTGACAGAGCACATGTAGGTTTGGCTTCGAGCCCAAACAAAGTGTGCTGTGATGTGGTTTAGTGATGTTGTTTAGAGGCGGGGCTTAAACCATTTTGTGGGTTTGTCTGTCAGTGTGGTTTTTAGGTGTGATTTGTGATACAGAGCCGCCCAGGAAAGATTTCTCATTCTGTTTTATTTATTAACACCAACAGATAGACGTAAAAACAGCCCATATTACACCTGAAATGTGTCTTTGGTGATCTAATCAGAAAGTGGAAGTTTTAAATACAAAAGAAAATTTAAAGGATCTCAGGATAAATGCAAGAACCAGGTTTATATTTTTTTTTGACAGTTTACTTCTGTAGAATTAATAGCTGTAAACTTCTATTTCTGTTTTGTTTGTGTACTTTTGATTTGTGATTTCTCATTTGCCTTATATAGACATTGGAAACTTTAGCGTCTGTGTAACGTTTGTGTGCTCACCCGGTTTCTTCTCTCACTGCGTCACGTTTATTAAAACCTCCTCTTTTGAATTATTCTGTTTATCTTTTGCTCTTTGTCGGATTCTCCAAAGCTTCTGGAAAGAGTGAAATAATAAGAAAGACGAGGAAAGAGAAAAGGACGGAGCTGGAAGCTTATGTCTGGAGGTCTTGTTTTAACAGCAGGGATGTCTTCTCTCTGTCCTCGTTCCTTGCCAGGTCCTGCATTATTGAACGCATGTGTTCTGCTTTGTGATGTCTGTGATGTTGGCAGACGCCGGGCCTGTTAATGAGACGTTTTCTGCTCCTCAGCTTCTAGTTTTTTTCAATTGGTGTCGTTTAGTGAAGGAGTGGCGCTTTTTTCTGTTTTAATTTTTGGCCATTTGCCACTTTTGTGTGAAAGTTGTACATTGCAGAGGTGGGGAGTTGCGTCATGGCAACAATAAGTAGTTTTCCTTTCTTCTCTGATAGTTCCACACACGGTTTATATTTTATTAAGCATGTGGTAATGCCTATTTGTGATAATCCAGTTAATACTAAAATACTTTGAAGCTCATCCAAGCAGTACTTCACATAATCTAACGCTTAAATTAAATATTAAAGGCTGTGAGCGGCCAGAAAAACACAGCAAAACACACAAAAGGAAGAAGGGAAATAACTGGAAAGAACTGAATGAGGTAAAATTGACCAACAGTGGATTTAAATGAGGTCTCGGCTTCTATCTCATCTCGGCTGTGATTGGTGGAGCGTCTCTGTTAATTATTCACGTTTGTTTGCAGCATAAATAATGCAGCCTCTGGCAGGAGCACCGACTCCAGTTGCTAGCGCTGCACGAGCGGCTCTGATGAAAGGTGTTGACTCCACAACAGGAGGTGTTGGAGCACAACCGAGACCCACTATCATCTGTCCTCTCATCACTTCTTGTTTTTATCATTCTGATTGGCCAATTGTGAATAATATGATTACTTATAATTTATTGCTTACCTGTTAGTCAGATGAAAACACATAATTCTTTAGACAGACATAAGTGTCACACTGTAGTGTTACTGCAGTCAAACTGATTAGCATTTTTGTTGCCATTGTTTCATGGTTAAAAACATGCATTAAACCTGCAAATTCCTTCCTTAACAGATATTGCCTATAATAACTGTTAAGTAAGTTACTATAATAACTATAGTAACTTACACAGTCCGCCTCATGTTATTGCCACCTAAAAGCATCTGCTAAATGCCTGAATGTAAATGTTTGACTGCAAATCCTAGTTAAAATTTGGTAGCAAAACTGTAGTTAATTTTCTGCAGAATTAGCGCAGTGCTTGACTGTTTAAACCCGATGAGATGTTGCTCTCGGGAGCCTAATGCAAAACGATGCATGTTACCCATATCAGTTGCAGCATGTCACATGTCAGCATGTCCAGCTGCTCGGCTGTCACAATAAATGTCTGCAGGCTGCTGCAGAAGCACCTGCAGCTTAATCACACATGCGCTGCAGGGACCCGCTGCTCTGCTGTCTGTCTCCCTGCTGCGTTGCTTTTAAACAGACTGACGGGAAGCTTGCGCCCCCCTCTGAACTGCAGATTGTTGCTGACGTGAGGACAGGTGTGGCGTGTGCGGTCGCATGCCCATGCCATGTGGAATTATGGGCATTTTGCACCTATGAAGTCGGATGCAGTGTGGAGGAAAAAATTTGAAAGTTGCATGTTGCATATGTGTGTGCGCGTGTGTGTGTATGTGCGTGCGTGTGTGTGTGCTGTTGTATGACTGGCAAACTCATCAATAAGACTGTGAGGTCATATTGTAAACACAGTTTGTTATGCCTTTAGTGACTTTAAGCAGGTTAAACTCAAAATATCACATCTACACTTTGACGATGTTATACAGACCTCAGTGTAGCATAATGTATACCATCAAACAGACACAGACCGCAAACGAGGAGAGTGTCTGTTTTCTGCATGTCTGGTGCAACTGTTTGTGTTTTTATTGGATTAGAGCTGCCAGTAACAGGCCTGATATAAAGCCAAGTCTCATGCACTGAGCCTCACTCCTGAGTCAAGCTGTGTTTGACTTGTAATGCTGCTTGCACTCCCATTGGTTATTACAATGACAGTCTAAGCTGTTTAGCATCGGTTTTGCACACTGGGGACTGTACAGAGGAAATATTAAATGTCATTGGATCAATGAAAGCTTTAGATGTGGACCGGGTTAGGCTTTCTTGGGTTTGTTGAGGCTAATATATGCTAGGTGCCTGATTGTAAAGACTGGCTGAAAACAATGAATATTCAATATTCTACACAGATTTAGATCACTAAATGACTTTGAAATTCTAGCAAATTTTTTGCCAGAAAGGCTTTTCAAAGAAGCCTAAAGCATCTTTAGGAAAATTTGTGAAAATTTTCCATCTTTAGGAAAATTTGAATGGCACTAATTATGGCATTCTCTGTTTAATTGTATATTCCCAGCAAAAAATAAACACATATTGTGAACATCTGATATATAGCCCAGCTCTAGTGACGAAACAGACCAAATGGTCTTTATGTTAATAATATTTGGAAGATTTATATGACAGTAGACCGTAACTGTATCCGGTGCAGTTGGCTGTGGGCGAATGCATGTTCAGTTGCTAATGCCGTTGACCTTGTTTTTGTTTGCAAAAACTCCACCTGGTGCCATGTGCTGTTCTACGGATAAAAATACTCTTAAGGGCTGCACTAATGTCAATAGGGTCTCAAGGACAGTGCAGTGAGAATAAACAAACGCACTGACATGCTCTTAAATACCACAGAGAGCGGTCTGTAGGTTGGTACGCGCATTTGTGTTGGTTTTACTGCTGACCCGACTTAACAGCTCAGCCTGGAGACTTCGCATGAGACGTTAGCATTACTGTCTGATCGTAAACTTCAGACATGCTCAGACATTCCTCTGTGCATATTGTTGCCCTTTAGACCACAGATTTCAGACCTGGACACAGTATCGGAAATGTTCTTGTTTCTTGGGACGATTGTGCTTATAATCAGCAGTACTTTAGGAAGCTACGCTTCACCTCAGGGTCACTCTGACTGTCTCGTTGACAAATCACTCGGGGCTAATTAAAATGTGCAACGCTGTGTGAATCTGTTTGCCTCCCTTGCCAATTGTTGGCAGGTTTTTCAAATGCTTGCATTCTGAATGCTACAATTTATCAGTATAAGCTTATTATTGTTGATACTGTTTTGTTTTATTTTATTATTTATATTAAAACATATGAATTGCATTGTTTTAATAATAACATGCTATAACAACCAAACAAAAAATAACTTTTATGACTTTTTTTGTGACAGCCTCCCTAGCACACAATAAACACTACTCAGAACACCATAGCAACAGGATTTCAACACTTGGCAACCGTAGCGACATGGCAGCAGGTTGTGCAAGGACAAGCACCATTGCCTTTTTATTTAGGAAATATTTGAACATTATTTCCCAGCATTATTTATAACAATACAAATAACAATAATCATAAATTATTCTTAATTTATGATTATTGTTATTAAGTTTTGGTGATCATCATGCAACTGTGTGATTTTATTGCACAAAAATAATAAATTATCCATGATGAGAGAATTTATCTGCCTTTATTAAAGCACTATTGATAAAATGTATTCCTTTATTCAGCTTGCTTGCGTATGACAGAGACCTGCGTGTCATCATGCAACTATAGTCCCAAGAATCTCGGATCACCCCTCACGATGTTTCCTCTGTCATGAGATCAATGTCTGATGCCCCCTGTTTCCACCTATAAGATCTGTGACAATGAGACTAGCGCTGTGCCGTATAAATCCAGGCTGAACGGCGGGACAGCCCTCATGTGTTGTGCATTATTAGAAGGATTGTTAAACACTTCACAGCAGATAAAAGGGACAGATATTTTTAAAGAGGCAGTTACGGAGGTGACAACATAATAGCTACATGTTATGATGAAGTGATAATTATAGTGCCGGAAAAGCCATTTTCAAATCTCATTTGTTGGAAAATAACATCCCACTTGTCACATTGCATTATGGAGCCTCATGTGACTTGGAAACAAATGATCAAACGGCTGTTTATCTGTGTGAAATAGTGTCATTTTACTGCTTTAGTAACTGTGGACGGCTTGATAAAGCTGCTGTGGTATTTCTTATGTTTGTTGTATGTTTCAACAGCATATTGAGACACATTTTTCCATTTATAGAGGGAGTAAACAAATTCATGTGTAGGCTGTGTGCAAAACCCAGTGAGCTTTTTAAGACATTGTAGGAGGACTACAGATTCGAAGGCTGCTCCAAAAGATAAACAGACATTTTGATAGATTTTTTGCTTCTTTTTTTGTCCAGTTGTACACCATGTGTCCTTTGGGAGAACATTTATTATAACAAGATTTAGTAAAAACAAAAAAGGTAGTAAAATCTTTCCATGTCCAGTTTTAAAGTGGCTTATTCTTATCAGTGTTATTATATTGGACCATGATATCAGCAATCTATGAAATCCTTTATTTTACAAGTTCCTATTTATAAAAACACGGCAATAATAAGATGCTGATGATGTCTGTCTGTATTACTCATCTCATCTTTGTCCAAGTTTCTGGATTTTTTTGATGGAATAATGCAGATGCCCACTAGACTTCCTAATTCCCCGGTTAGGGACTTTTATGTCAGCTATCCTGCCGGCAGAACAATTTAAAATACGCTGATTGGTCCCATCAGACTGATGGCTTTCTGACAGCGTTGTGTACACCACCTGCTCGGACAGCTGATTGCAGCAATTTAGTGTTACGGAGGAAAATTACAGGCACTGATCATGTAGATGCTCGGAACGAAGGTTACCACGGTTACGGTGATGCCTTGAGTGGAATGTGAAGAGGCTCTTGGACCACTCAAGATGCGTCACACTGGGCTGCATTCAGAGTGTTGGGATACAGCCGACAAGAGTCACTTTAAGTACTGAAAACATCCAAACAAAGGTTGTTTTACTTTAAAATAGCCTTGTGTTGATGCGTTTTATCCCATTAGAACTCCTCTTTGATCGTCCAAATAACATATTTAAACATTTTATCCCTGTAAAAATGTCTTCATACCTTAAAATAATGAATGTAACTACACCCTTGCTTTTAAAATATACACAAAACCATGAATATGCAAACTAGTTCCTCCCTCGACTAGGACTACTTTTTAAGTAGTGTAAGATTTGTTAAGTGAGTGATTGGTTATGTTTGTGACAGAAAACTGTTTTAAACATTATTTTGAGACTTAAACTGTAGATTGTTGAGATGAACTGTCTTTGGTGGCTTATGAATTTGATTAAAATCCACATTAGAAACTTGTTTTCAGCCTCGGGTCTTTAAAAGAAGTTTATGTCTGACTAAATGGAAGGTATTATAGCCGGGCAGAACACACATACAGTACAATAGGCTGTACTTGTACCTGTACAGTCTCATGACTTGTTCATTGACTTTTTCTAAGGCTAATGTCAAGGCTGCTGTTAAGCAACCGCATAGCTCACCGATTTCATCATCACTACTGTCCACACACACTAACTGGACCCAGCAGGGTTTGTTACCACGGCACCCACTGACTCCTATAGGAGTCCCACAAGAGTTGCATAACTAGGGGCTTCACAATGAGATCACAAATAACAGTGGTCCCTTTGGTACTGTGTTTAAAGAATGTGGTCTGTTTACCTTTTGCAAAATACTGTAATTGTCTATAACCTACTAAGCTTTATTGAGTTTGTTGACCCTCAACACTGAAGACTTTAAACAATGAAGCCGTGTTATTATGATTAAGGAGGATAAAGGAGTCGTGGGGACACTGGGGTTCTGAACATTCTTTCCATGTTGAATTTAGATGTAATATTGAAGGGGGAAATAAAGCCACAGTGTTTGGGCAAAACCTCATTCCAGCCGGTAGGGGTGCCGTTTACGCTCCAGAAAAGAGCTGGAGCCGAATCAATGAAATCCTGCACTGGTCTGACATCTAGCTGTGGATATATGCATCGTCCAAACACTCCGGTCAGAGGATCTTTTGTTAGTTGTGACCTTGTTCTTATTAGAGATGTTTGATACCCTAGCAACCACACAGAACGCCCTAGTGACCGCATAGCACCGTGCTGAAATCCTTTATACGTGTTAGCAGCCGTAACATGTAGGAGAAAACAGCACAGAATCTCCAAATTTGAATCAATATTTGGGCTTTGATTCCTGTGAGCTTCAATATAAATATAAACAATTTTACCCAATAATTGTGGCTGCAAAAAAGTAATTTTGATGGTTGAGATCATTTGCACAAATCTTGTGCCAAAAAATATCATCAAAACCATTGTTCTTCATTTTCAGCCACAGCGTCCTGTAGTTCCTGTGAGTAACAGTAGAGGGAGCTAAAGAACAAACAATTCATTCACCAGACTGGTGTGACACTGAGGTCACCTTTGGTTTCCAGGACACTGTATTTAGTGTGACCTTGTTCTCTGTAACCTCTGCTCAAGGGTCATTTTGTGAACTCTTGCCCTTTCACATCACAGGCCTACAAGACAAGATATGATCTTCTGCCATTATGTTGACAGTAAACACCTGCTTTCTGTTTAGATCTCAGAATGCATTGACAAAATGACCCTACCTGCCTTGTTTGACTTTAGTTTACTTGAGTCTTTCTTTAATTTTCTTTGACATCTGTTATTATCTGATGGATAAAATATGCGCTGGAGGGAAGAGGTCATTTGTGCTGTATCATAAGGCAAATGTTTAGCAGGCATTATGTTTGCATTTGTGTTGAGTTTGTCTGACTGAGCCTCTCGGTTCATGATCAAGCTAGCTTGTGTCTGAGCATAGAACCTCCTTTGTGCCCTCTGCTATCCCAGCATGCCTTTGTGAACACAAAGGCAGCCCAGTTCTGGCAGCAGAGACCCTGTGCATGCGGAGGGGACAGGGTGGTCTTCTGTAGATCCACTGTAGTCTGAAGAACCACTTATACCTCAAGCAGTCTGTCTCTGGTCAAAGGACCCGGTTGAAGACCTGAGGCTGTGTGTTTGTGTATTCTGAAGGGGCTGTTGGCATTGTGCATCGAATACCAACGTTTGGGTTAATTTCAGAAGCTTGTGTTTCACAACAGGCCATAGAATCCACATTTATAAAATAAGACATATCAATAACTATTATTTTATAAAGGTTTTATTTCTCACCTCCTGCGCTTCTGTGGGAGATGATATGAGGGACTTCTTGTCCTTGCGCTGCGATTTCTGAAAGTGTGTGTGTGCTATGAATAGATAAACAGACCTTGATTTTTTTCTTTCTCTCACCTGCAGCACCTGGAGATTGTATATTCCTACTTGCACGGGATGGAGGCGTTGTCCAACCTTCGGGAACATCAGCTGAGGTAAAACTGAGGTTTAATAAATGGCGGGATAAATAAACTAAAAAAGTGCAGGTTATTACTGTATATGTGAATCCTAAAATCATAACCATGTTTCCAAGCAACAAAATTTTGTGATTGTATTTAATTATCTGAAGTATATACAGTTATTGTGTATTAATGTTAGTTTTGTAAATACACTTTTGGCTCAAGCAATCTGTTCATCTCTTCTCAAATCATCACATTAAACGTGTGTATGTATATAAATGGGCATAAAAAGAGTGTGGCACATAATATTGGTGTCCACACCCTGTCTGACCCCATTCAACACCCCTTTAGTGGTCCAAATACATCTTCAGGTGTCAGATGGACTCGGTTGACCTTTCATTTCCTCAACAGAGCTGAATGTTTTTAAGGAGTCTTTTGAAGAATGTTTTTGTCCCTCAGTATGTTTTGCTCTTTGGAGATACATACAAGTTTGCTTAAACAGCAGTTTCCAGTGTAAACCAACTTCAAACTAGGACAAACTATGAACAGAGCCTGGTTTTATCCGCGCTGTGTTCTCAACAGCAGGCAGTCTGTGTTGTTTTTCCTTTGGAAGAGCGCAATACTAACCGGTTTGGTACCCACAAGGCATTTGTTTCTGAAATCCATTTTCATATGTGAGTTTCATTTTTGTTTCACAATATGAACTGGAGGGTATTTTATAACTGCAGTTTGATGTTGATTCGTGATTTTGGAACCATTTACCATATTAACTCTGAGTGTCACTTTGTTTTTTTTATCTTTTTACCTCTTCTGTCTTTTTTCAGGATTATGTGTGAAACCGTTCGCTACGAGAGACACGAAGCCAACGAAGTGCTTTATTAGTGAGTAAAGACTCTTTCAATTTTGTTTTTTTCTCAGTTTCTTGTTTAAAATGTTTATCCTTGTTTAGGATTCAACTGTTACAACTTTTGATTTTAAATGTAATATTAAAATACTGAAATTAACACTACATAAGATTAATACATTGCAAAAACATTATATTCAGCACTGCATGAGTCTGTTGTTGTGTTATAATAAGAATTGTAGTAGCTTGAAATGGCAGTATGAGAAATACAGGATTTCTGAATGCTACACACACAGCTATTGATCTGCAACATCTAAGACACACTGACCCACTTTAGATTTCTTTCATCTGGAAATCATGGCGTATGTGTTTTTAAAAGCCCCTCTCGTATCTTATCATTACTGTTTGAAGTCTGTGTTACTGTAGGGCCGCCTGGTTTCTAGCACCCGGCGCTTTCCGCCATGTACACGCCTACTAAACGCATATATATTTCCCCCGGGTTGACCCAGACACACCCCTTCAATTTCACACATTTTTTCCTTCTTCTGGTGGAAGATAAAGTGTGTGTGTCTGCGGGTCACTGGTCCTGTCGATGGAGAGCATCTCATTCGCTCATCGGTCCTGATAGCATCTATTGTGTCTGTGTTGTTGATGTGTTGATGGTATCTGAGCTGTTAATTACAGCAGCTAAATCTGGTCACTTTAAGTGACTGTGTGAGACCTGCTAGTGTCCAATCTCACAAACCTACGGCCCATAAATCACCTATTTCTAAAGATGTAGCAGGTGTTTACATTGCAAGTCCTAACGGCACAGCAAATAATGACCCTTTTTATTCTAATAAAAGGAAGGAAAATGGTGGATAAAATAATATATAACTGATTTGAATTTTGTAGGTTAGACAACAATTTAGTCAAATAAATGCAGATTACCTCTTCGTCTTCAAGGCTCTGATTGGCTGTAGTAAGGGTATACTAGCCAATCACACACAGCTAAACTGATAGATGTGCCTTAATGTGCACAAACAGCAGGAATGGGACATCATCTAACACTGCCAAGCTAATAATGCAAGTTTGTCTGTTTTTGTCTAGCAGACAAATTGCTATAAAACCTTTTAGATTTTAGGCTGGGTAAAACCATTTATATTTTAGGTATTTTAGGTTGCCTATAAGTAAGGATTTGTTTGTGTGAGTCAGTCACTCGTTTTATGTGGTTGTTTTTATCCACACTCTGTGAAAACTCCCAGTGGAAGACTATTTAAGTTCTAACGCTGCACAGTAGCTCTGCTCCACCAGCCCTGACTCTCTTCCTCAGCGACTCCATCCTCAGCTTTTATTAGACAGCTCTCCGCTTTAAAGCTCGGCACTAATAATAATCTGTAGACTTCTGTGTGGTTCTGCTGATTTCCCTAAGGAGACCCCTGTTCCACAACAACATCCTCTGAAGAACCCGTGTCACAGACAAACATGAAGCGCTGTGAGGATTCTCTCCATCTTCTTTTCTTCACAGAGGGTTGGAAGTACAATAATACCACACTGGGGTACTAAAATTATT
Organism: Yasuhikotakia modesta; assembly: GCA_036877545.1. NCBI lineage: Eukaryota > Metazoa > Chordata > Actinopteri > Cypriniformes > Botiidae > Yasuhikotakia > Yasuhikotakia modesta. The sequence goes on from JBAJNP010000488.1 coordinate 82,497, forward strand.
GTTAAAGTGTTTAATGGTGTTGCTGTGATACATTTGATGTCTGCTTTTTAATAAAAATTCAGTTCAAAAGCTAGCGGAAGTTTTCACACAGGAATTTTCACAATTTCTGCTAATTATGTTCCTATGATATATCCAGGATTATGGATTCATCTTTTTTTCAGTTAAACCATGTTTTCTGTCATAAATGAAGGCGTACATAATTAGTCTTATTTTGCAGGAATTGTCTAAAAACCTGGTGGATGACTTATCAATTTACACATTGTATAATATTTAGATAAAAAAGATAATATACTGAGAGCTGTAAGAGTCCTTTAGTTAAAAAAAGCTTCTGTTACAAAAACTGCTTATTTAATAATCTATAATAAAACTATTTTTATAATACAGTTATGTAGATAATTTGGTATATTGGTATTACACTAAGGTTCCATTTGTTAACATCTTAGTTTATGCTTTAGTTAATGCGATAAAGTCTGATTAACTTTGCTTTTGTTTAATTCCTGTCACTGTTACAGATGCTGAAAGTTGCACAATCTGTGTTCTGTCCAATTGTCTCAGTCAGACTCTTAGTAGAATGACTGAGTTAATCTGTTCTGTCACATTTGAATGGCTGCAGTCATCCAACGTTTCTGCAGGGAAAGACCTCACCAGACATAAAACCCCCATAAAGCTCATCATGTGTGTAAGAATAACTGTCAAGTAAAGGCAGAATTCCCATAAAAGTGTGTGTGTGTATGTGTGTGTGTGCACGAGTGAGTGATGTGTGTTTGCATATGTGTGCATGCATGGAGTACCACTCTCTAGAGGTGTGTGTGATCCATCATGCTGTACACACACACACACACACACACAGCAGGGTTTATCCCAGTGGAGAAGATTCCCCTTTCCTGACTCAATCTGTGATCCTGCTGGGACATCAGCCCCTCAGAGTCGCTGCAGGGCACAGATGAGAATCGTAACACATCGACACAAACATAACCACGCTGGTGTCTGTACTCCATTTGCTAAGCTGACAATTCAGTACTGAAATAAGCATAGAGATACGTAGAACACACAAATGTTGGCTAACGTAGTACATTCACAATTAAAAGTTACTTTTTTATGAATACTTTTTAACCCTTTTTTGAATTACATTCAATATGTTAGATTATAGATACATCACATTATAAAAATCTGTATGTAATCTAGTTCTGCCTTGACCACCATTTTGGATTGTTTTTGTTTTGTGTTGCATTATGGGATTGTTCTCGCATGATATGTGTGATGCTGCCTGATGTGAGAATTTGGCAAAATAAGGTATTTTAGAACATTAGGAGCCTCGGTGCCCACAGCGTATCTACAATGCTTGCGCAGGCAGCTTACTGAGTTTTGGAACGGAGCCATAGTTCATTTATGTTACCTATTAATTGCTTTTGTAAATACCCAGCAGCACTCTTACAAAAATAGTGGTTTACACCAGCATGCCAATATGATACCAAAAAAAGTACTAGTTAACAAAGTTAGTCTAAATGGAGGTTAAAGTTACCGTGGTAATTATCTGTATATAAAACTCTGCATATACTATGTATTTCCACTGTCCATGTGGATAATAATGTATTGTGTGTTAAACTGTCTATGCTAATCTAAAACTAGCGAAAGAAAATCCTGTTTAGATAAATCCCCCCAAGGATGAATGAGTGAAGAGCGTTTTGGTGTCCGTATTCCTCCAAACTCTGCCTCACTTCCTGTTCTCATTCCCTGCTCTGAGGTTCTTCCTGTGAAGCGTGAGGAGCGTTCGATGAGCGTTCGATGAGCGCTGGAAGAGCGCGTCTATGACCCAGTTCCGTCAGGACCGCTGCGCTGATGCAGAACATCCTCACGTTCGCTGTCTCTCATACTCCATCTCTCCCCCTGCACTTTGCTGATTAATAATTGAGACTTTCATTTTTGTCTTCTAGTGGATGGAAAAACGATTCAAAGCAGAGCAGAAGCTCGCTTGATGAAGGGAACGATTACAGAAAGGGAAGAGATAAAGCAGGATGTGTTCGCCCTGTGTTCAGAGAGTGTTGAAGATGCCTCATTAGCCCTACAGAGAAGATGTAGCAGCCATTTTTGCGTGTGTGTGAGAGAGCGTGTGTGTGAGTGGAAGTGTGTTTGAGTTTGTGTGTGTTTCAGTGTGTGTGTGGGGGGTTTTCAGTTAATTTTGAAAGGCCAGCTTCTAAAAGTTTGTAGAATCTCTAATTAAGGGTGAAGAAGTTGTGCAGTACCTGCAGTACCTCTCTGCTGATAAGGGCTTCTCAAAGCTCTTTGTTTAAAACTGAGCAGTGTCACCAGCAGTCAAATAATGTCTGTATATATACAAACATATTTATACTTAATCACCAATCCTGGAGCCATACAATAAGGTGTATCTAAGTTTTGTTAATGTTTTGTAAATTGCAAAATGCTATTGTTTAAATATTAATATCATTGATATCTTTTGATGATTTTTAAGAGCTGTTGTCAGGATTGAGGTGAGACACTGACTCAGTGAGAATGTGACACAACCGATCACTCAGTCAACACTGTCAGTTGTGACCGCAGTCCTAAGATGTATATCACACAACCTGAGATAAAACAACAGTCTACCCAAGTTTAACAGTTTACCCAAGACCTCATTGTAGTCACATCATACAGTTTGCCAAGCAGCTACTGTAAATAACAGTAAAACCTACTGTAGCTACAGTTACATTAACAATACATAAATAATTGACAATCATTAGCGATAATTAATTATAACACCTTTTAACAGTTTCATTGCCAAGAAAAAGATACACACACTTTTTTAGATGTACTGTACAATTGTGTCAAACCATGAACACTACGTCATTTGCTACTTGTTAGAGCTCATGATTCTTAGTGCATCTTTGGGCCTGTTGTCTCACTGGAGGTTGTGTTGACTGTTCATTGGTTCACTTCTCAGTCCACAATCCCACGTTTAACACTTAAAGGAGATTCAGACACGAAGCACCGCTCGCCGGGGGGCTGGAAGACGTTTCTGGCATCTACCCAGCATGCCTCAGAGACGTCGAACGTTTCTGACTGCTCTGTGACCTGAATAAATGCAGTGTTAAAGAATACTTTGTGTCAGTGTGTTATTTCCTGCGCACACACATAAATCAAGCGATGAATTTAAACTGGCATCACTTACAGGAGGAAGTAACCGGAGCTGAGAGGAAATAAACTGCCAGTTTCCGCTCAGCTGTTCGATTGTTCTGCGCAGCGTTTTCCTCTGGGAAAACACCTACGTCACCCTTTGTCTGCACACGAGTGTATGGCAGGACCAAAAACGATGACAAAGTGTTTAGATTAGACAGCTGATGTTATGTGTGTCTGTGTCAGCTGTTTCACCATACAGCAAACCACATGTTCAATACAAGCATGTTTTGTTTCCTGTCAGACTCTGTCTGTGTGACATTTCTCTTCATTGTTCTGTTACTCTCTTACAGTCCAGATGACATTGGCACATGCTGGTACATTCTGCTGTCTGGATCAGTCTTCATCAAAGAGTCCATGTTCCTGCCCAGGTCCAGGTATGTGTCAAAACAGTACCTTATTAACCTGTCAAATACACTTTTAACCTTTTATCACACGCTAGACTAGTTTGGGAGAGGCTAGCAGTAGCAAACTAGCTTTAAAAGCACATTCTATTTAGAGTAAACAATGGCTATCAGGATGTGAACAAATATATTTCTGTAAAAATCACCTAACATGCCTTAAAGAGAAATCACAATTCATCACCGTTGGCTGAGCAGCTCTGTATTGATGTTTTTTATTTAATGCAGTACAAATCAAACACAATTAGATTTCACACACACCTGCACACACTGAGTGAGGCACATTGCCGGAGCCCAAGATTTGCGAACGGTAGCCAGAAAATGGAGAAAAAACCTTTTTGACTGAATGGAATTTGAAAACAACATAGCAAGCCTTACAAAAACACTCCAGACATGCTCCAGATTTGCCGTGTGATGTGAATATTTCATTTTATTACCATGGCAATATGAGAAGCAGATCTTTCCTCTCGCTCTCTCTGTTTTATTTGCTTTTCTTTCGCAGTGAGAGCTGTGATGTGTGTCTCCTGTCATAGACTATGACTTGTGCATTGACTGAATGAAACTAACAGTAAGCTGTGCACTTCTTAAACAGAACAGTGTCTTCATATAGCACTTTAATACAAATGACCATTTTTACCCAGGAGGCATCACAGCGACTCTGTACTGATTCTTATCTGAGGCGCGTCAGATCTGCAATAACATCTTATCAGCTTTCTTTAGCACATAAAATGCATTATTCTCGTTCTGCTGTTTCTTCCAAATGGAACGAATTGGAACAGAGGCTCTCATTTGAATGCAGAGTGGTGAAACTCATCTTTTTGAATGCACTCACTGGCTGTGGATGCAGCGTGCAAGTGGCTAATTGCGTGATGATTACATCATTATAACTGTAATGGGTCGTGAAGCGCTGACAGAAGTCAGAGTTGAGATGACATTTGTAAATGGCGGGTTTGGTACCACCTGGTACCTTTCTTACATGGTATTGCAGGGTTATTCGTCACCGGTTATTTCTGTTGGTACAAATTCTGTTTAATCTGATCCTGTTTAAAACTTCTATTGTTTTGTTTGCTGTAGCCAAACAAAGGCTTGAAAACCGCAACATTAAACCACAGTTAGTGCAGTTAAAGAAAGAAATGCAATCGCAGTACCATGGTGGAGTTATACATTAATACCATGACACTTTATTGCTGTCTGTTCCATGGTACTGACGGATTTTCATAATAATATACTTCATTTACATGACACTGTAGAATTCTGTGGTATTATCTTGGTACCCTCTGACAGATGCTTGGGAACATTATGAAAAGTGGGGGTAAGTCATAAATCTTATCACCCTTGCTCATGAATATTAATTAGGTGACAGCCTTCATCCAAGGCAGGTAAGCGGCTGCTAGCCATTGTAAGATTAGCATTTTAAACTTAGAGATTAGCAATAGCACAAGATTAGCATTTTTTTAAAGTTCTGTTTATTGATGATGTTATTGTAATTGAGTTTACATTAGTAACAAGAGTAATTTTTATTTATGAAAACATAATTAAAAACATTAAACATGTATCTACTTTATATATTTAATTCTCGACACATTTATTGCCTCACTGCTTATAATGTTTGATGCTGACCAGAGGCAAAGAAAGGGTTGTTTTCCCATGGAAGTGTTTTGAAAGGCTTTCCGGTCTTCCCTGCAGCGATATGCATTCATTGCCTGTGCTTCGTGAGAATGCAATCAGCAGCATCTGATTGGTGACTGTCCCAGATAATGCAAGACACATCCCTGCTTGTGTCAACATGCCTTGTGTGTTTTCAGCCACAGTTTCTGCACGCCAATCCCCAACCAATATGTATTTAATATTAATTAATAATATTTAATCATGTGAGTTTTTGGATTGTAACTATCACTTATTCAATGGTTTACCTAAACAATACTAATTAAATATAAGTACAAATATGCAATTGATATGTTTCTTCTTGTAGGGGTGCTGTAGGCTCTCTTGCACTCTCATCATTGATCTTGGCTGTGGGTTGAAAGGTCACATTGTTTGTGTATAGAGGTTAGGCCCGCCCTCTTGGCTCCACAGGAAATAAGAGTCTGGCAGGAATGTTGGCTTCAGCCAATCACCAGTAACTCACAGTAGCAAGATCGCACATCCCCCAGTGCGCACACACACCCACACACACACACACACACACACAGCTGGTAGACAGGGCTGGCAGAACAGGGTGTAGGGTGAAGCTGGATTATCATGTAGTACTCACTCACATCACTTTAGCTTGTGTTTAGTTAAGTTGCAATGTGTGTGTGTTTGTGAATATCATCTGAAAAGTCCCATTTCAGGATTGACTGTGGATTTGATCTGATATATTTTGTGACAGCACTTCCTTATCTTCAGGTAAAGTTTTATTTTTATACCGGTTTTACCCAGTTTTTTACCCATATACCATTTTTAACTAGCTTGTATACTAAGTACAAGATGAAGCATCTTTTATCTGTGAAATGTTACATATTTAATAGAAATATTTGAAATTAAATCCATTCATATATTAATATAATATTTGGCATATAATATATATTAAATATAATATATATTCAGCTATGCAACTACCTACATATGTAACTGAACTTAATGGCTATGCTCTGTATTTACATTTAGTGTGTGTAGTGTTACTAATAAGTTATCAAAAATACTTCTGCATCAAATGTCAAGCTTTACTAATTATGCCTTGAGCGATATCATGCGTCTGTCTAATGGTCTGAGTTGCATTCGTTTTTCAGAAAAGCGTTGCATTCTGTTGCCGCTCGTCTGCGGCCGCAGATGTGAGAGGCAGTGGAGCTGTTTAGCGCACTGAAGCATTGCAGTGAAGTTCTGTTACGGCTTCATCCATTCACCTGTGCATCAGTCTGGCCTCAGAACCTCCAGAACATCAACTTTTCCCATGCGACTTTCCTACCAAGAGCACTGGCGTAACGGGCCTTTAATTGGTGCTGCGCTTTACATGGGGGGGTTGAAATAAAGGGAGTTTATTTACTTTGGAGACCCATGCGTTCTTAGCTGCTGTTTGTCACAGACACAGGAATGTTGTGTAATATGGAATGTAGGAACTAGCTGTGTGTGTGTGTGTGTGTGTGTGTGTGTGTGTGTGTGTGTGTGTGTGTGTGTGTTTTATTCTCTTGTACTCTGTGTTTAAGGAGCAGTGAGACAGCAGAACCTATAGTGTGTGTGGTCTTATAGTAATGTAAGTAATGTGGAGGAGTAATGTGTGTGGAGGGTGTATCACCTGTTAGTTCAAGTATAACAGTTTGTTACTTTATCTGCCAGCTGGAACACAAGTAACCAGCCAGAATCTGTGGATAGTAGTACCTCAGTGTCTGTGGATAGTGGTACCTCAGTGTCTGTGGATAGTGGTACCTCAGTGTCTGTGGATAGTGGTACCTCAGTGTCTGTGGATAATGGTATCCCAGTGTCTGTGGATAGTGGTACCCCAGTGTCTGTGAATAGTGTTACCCCAGAGTCTGTGGATAGTGGTACCTCAGTGTCTGTGGATAGTGGTACCTCAGTGTCTGTGGATAGTGGTACCTCAGTGTCTGTGGATAGTAGTACCTCAGTATCTGTGGATATTTACATATAAGTGTATGTCACCTTTGGACCACTGAGTTACTTTTTTGTCTGGCAAAAGTGCTTTGCAAGCATCAGTAATGCTAACTGAACAAACCCAATTACTAATTAACCCAACTTTCTGCAATTTCAGCAACACAAATGACACATGCCAAAAACACCCACTGTTTTCTGTTGTTGAAAAATAGGGATTACAGATAGATATTAAGATTATTTGTTATACATAATAATATAAAAATTATTTTTTTTTCTGTTCTGACATTTCTTATTCATATCATGATGAGGGAAAGATAATGCCAAAGATGGAAGGAAGCTTTGAGAAGAAACATGTTAGGATTAATAAATGTTGCAAGCCAAATTTGAATTGCTTTACCTGCATGGTCTCCGCTGCTTAATGTGTCAACTCATACACCTATTTCGGGCCTAGGCTTTGACTTTATATCACTATTTTAATTTAAACTATATTTAAATTCAGTATTTTCCTTCACACTGCCCAGAACACCACCTCACATTTATATTTTCAGTACAGAGTATTCAGTGTAGTCACTTTCACACTTCATATCTTCTGAATGCATTTCTTTCATTAGCCTGTGATGTTATACGGTGGACTTTTCCAGCCGGATCGTAGTTTCTTTCCCAGTGGAATCTTACCGCTTAGGCCAGAAACACTGCCACAAGTGTGTGGATATGTGCCCTGCTGGCTCGTATTCTATAAATGCTTTCATTCCCACGGAATCCCGAGATTCCATAATTGGCCGGGTGGCTTATAAACGTTCTGTCTTCTCTTTTCCTCTAGTTTTGGGAAGCGGTCTGCTGGGAGTTTACGGCGTGGGTGCGAGTGCATCGTTCTGGAGCCATCAGAGATGATTGTGGTGAGTAATTTTGGAGGAGATCTTAACATCACCATATTTCATATTAGTGTGATGCATTGATTTTTTGGCCATGTAGAACAGTTTAACTCTGGGGCTTCCAATTCAGTTTAATTAGGAGGCTAACCTAGAAGTTAGCTGCCTATATAGGGCAGCTAACTGTATACGCAGCTTACTGTATAAGCTTGGAGTTTAGTTCTCATAAATGGGGTACAAATGTTCCGTAATGCTATCTTTTAGTTTGGCTTCTTGTTTGGGGATTTTACCACGAACAGACTTGCATTATGCATTCGTTCCTCTTAAATGACTCAACCCACTGTGGTACATTTTCATGCCTTCACTTAGCCAATGCCAAAAAAGTAGAAATTCTATTTTTAACCAACTTATATGAATATACATGCTTGGATCAGAACCATGCCTATCTCAATATGCAGTTCTGGATTTACCCACCTGAAATTCTCTGCATGTGACAACATCTGAACGGGTCCCTGTGTGAGTGGCTGTATGTTAAATCTCAGATTTGGGTGATGGCTGCTATCATTGGTGGTTCATCGTGCCCTCATTGGTAAGTTGTGTATTATTATTGGTCAGAGCTGCCCTGTAATTATGGGCAGGATATAGATACTGCACTCTCGCTCTCTCACACCGCCCAATATATTCCCACTGCTCTGAGCTCGCAGGCAGTTGCCATAGCAGCGGTTGGTACGGTAGCGAGAGATTTGATGTGTAATCCCAAAGGCAGAGTGGGTGTGAAATGCGAAGCTACAGCAAAATAAGAGAAGAGAGATAATCGTGTCGCTGTTTACGGTGTCACAGTGGCCAGTACGTTTTATACAGCTCAACCCGTGACGTGTTTGACGATCGTGGTTTTGCATGCATGCGGGGCAGCATCGTGGTCACGTGCTACCGGCTGTCAATGCATTTCCTGCGTCTGAGGGCTACAGCAACACAAAATCCAGCAGGGTGTTTCTTTAAACTTATTGGATGTGCTTCAAATGAGCTGTAAATTTAAAAGATGTTTCTTTACAGTGTAAGTGAATGGTGACCGGGGACTTTGTGTTACAAACATAATGTGTCTCTTCTCTTGTCTATGTTCCACAGAAGAAAGTTAAACAAGTTTAAAATGACATGACTGTGTTGTTTATGTTTTTAAGCAAATTAATCCTGTAAATTGTGATCTTAACTGTTAAATTATGTTATGAATTATTAGACTTTTAACAGCCAGATGTTATTTATCACAAATCATAATTTCATTTAAAATCATTCCTAATATTCTTATATTATCCTGCAACCCCACAGGTACACGTACCATAGATGCAGACAGTAAATTTCTGCTTTGTAAACTCATTTCTATTGGCCAGTCAGTTGAACAGTCTTAGCGCCTGCACAACAAACATAGTTTCTCCTCAGAAGAGTCCTTGCAAGTTTACAATTTTATCCCCTCTTTGGAAACTGCGTCCCCCTACAGTTGTACTCATCTCTTTGACGTAGACAAGACCCAGCCCACACACACACACACACACACACAGAACAGACAGCCTCGCACACCCGCTGCTATTTTTACACGGTGGCAGTGAGAGAAGTGGGAGGGAGGGAGTGAGGATACAGAGGGTGTTTCACTCGGGTCCTCTCCTCTCTGCGCAGGTGGACTATATGGATGAGAATGAGGAGTATTTTCAGCGACAGGCATCACACCGACAGTCCCGCCGACGGTTTCGCAAAATCAACCAGAAGGGCGAGCGGCAGACCATCATCGACACGGTCGACCCTTATCCAGCCGGCAAGCCGCCCGTAGGACGAGGATACCACACGGTGAGCTGCATGCTTGTACTTGTACTTTTACCTGTACGTAGCTCCTCCCCCTGTATGATTGATTGCCGTTCCTCACCTGTTTGGCTTTTGCTTTAAGGTTTACAAGCATTGATAAATGTATGTCATTTCAAATGCTTGTCATCTGTCCTGCATTAAGTCTTTCTCTGTAAATATTAATTATGCATTGAGGTGGATGGTTTGACTGAAGCTTTTATTAAAGTAAGTCTATATTCTATATACTTTTATAATAATATATATATATTCTATACATTAAACAAAAATGGTTTATACTTTGTTAAACACAAAATAAAAGCTCTATTTGTTTATCTATTATTTTGAAATTGATGGACTTAAAGATTATTGCTTGGTAACCATAAACGGCTAGACACTATTTGCATTGTGCTAAGCAACACTGTAGTATAAACCAGTTATACCATCCAGTCCAATCTATGCATGATGCTGAATAATATTATTATAATATTATTGACTACCATAACATAATAATATTTTCACCTTAACCAGTTTATTTCATTAGCAGGAATTAGCATAGGTTTGACAATATATGGTGTCACTTTTAAATGGTCAGTTTTCACCCGATATATAAGATTTCGCCCATAGAAGATTTGTTTATCTTCTACGCAGCCACAAAAGTTTTTGGAAAAGTTTCACAACAGCAGTGTTATTTAAAGCTTTAGTTTACTGGAACTAAACTGTTCTTAGTGCTCATTATAAACACTTCTCTGTCTTCAAATAACTAATGTGGAAGGAATAATGTTTGTTTCCCCTTTGCTTTGCTAGCACATGTACACTTGTTCTTCTGCTACGCCCTACATAGTGCAGCATAAATTCATTCCTCTGTTAGTAAATATGAATGTGAAATGCGTTTACTGTAACACTTACAATGGAAGTTTAGCAGGCAGGTGGTAATTGACACATAACTGATGCTAACATCCCATTCTAGCCGTTTCTCTGTAACTGGCAAATAGTGTGTAGCACGCTGATTTATATCTTTTAATTAGTGTATCTGTGCTATTGTTTTAGCCCACGGTGGGTATTAGCGACACTGAGGCAAAAGTTACGTATTGCAGCTTTAAAGGCAATCG
>JBAJNP010000489.1:0-92888 GCA_036877545.1 Yasuhikotakia modesta
CACAGTGAGCACATTAAAAATGATCCTATTCTGACACCCTCTTTTCTATTCTCAAAATCTTAAAAGCTGTTAACATGCATTTAAAGAGAAGACTTTCAGTATGTGTCCATTTATACATCAGTCAGTATAACTGTGTGTGTGTGTGTGTGTGTGTGAGTGTGTTGGGTGGGGGCTAAACACCTTTCAAAAAATGTGTCTGTATGTCTTTAATAGAATGATACATAACACAAGGACCTATCTGACGCAGCCAAAGTTGTTTGTTGTTATAACTTATATCCCATTAGCATCTACAACATACAACAGTGTATTTTAGAGGTACTTGTAAATCAATGTAAACACATTATGAATATGAAACATAAATATGGTAATCGTTTAGTAATGCACACCATCTGACAGAAGTGCTGTGAGAGTAGCTGTATGAGACAGTATATCAGACAATGACGATCAGGAGGCCAGGGTGGAAGGTCATTAGTTATGTATGTAACTTATGTACGCTAGTCATTACACAAAATTACCCCCTTGCACTTGTTTACCATTCTCTTCCAGTCCCTCTCATAGGTCTGTTCATGCCACTGAATACAGAAAAGTATGTGACGCACAAACCAACTATCTGAATTTATGACCTCTGAAATATATTACAGTTAAGTAACACTTTCGACAGCTGTGTTAGTCACATCACTAAGAGACCTCAGACAAACAAGTAATTAATATGTATCATCTTTTCATTTAACAATGACTTTATCTGACAGATGTGTGGGGCTTCAGCTGAAGCGAGGGAAGATATTAAACCAGATTCCGCCCGCGGAGTCATTCTTTAGAACGTGTCTCTATTAGACTGACCATGAAAATCCCAAAGACCAGCATCTGCTGCAGTCTGTCAGCCAAGAACAGGTATTCAGCTCTCATCTATTGAGCACACACAGTCAATGCCATCTGCAGAGAGCCAGCCTCACAATCTGCGGCCTTGATGAGTGCTGTAGCTGCAGAATGACTTCCAAAATTACAAGCAATTTTTCAGCTCTTCAAAACTATTCTATTTACTTACAAGCAAATACTTTACTTGCTTTGTAAGTTCAAATAACCTCGACAACTCTGAAAGATCAAGAGATAAAAAGAATTTTAAAACTAATTGCTTTGAGCGTGAACATTACCCGGTTCTCCTCGTGTCAATATTTCTTGCTTGAAACGTGGATATACTTTAGACGCGCCTTGAAATTAACAGTTTTCTTAAGTGACAGAGAAAATAACACATTTTCCAGAGTCTAGAGTTGTCTTCTCAGTTTTGGGCCGAATCAAAAACATCAGACAGTCCTTGAGTTTAGACCTTGTTTAGTCAGCCTCTAAGCTCTGGAACCATTTCATCAAAACTCAGCCAACCCTCCCCACACAATCACACAAATAGATAACCCAAGCACCACTAGATCTGTCAAGCTCAACCGTTTTCCCCTTTGCCTAATGAATAATAGCACAGTTCCCTGTCAACACATACGTCTTGTCATTTCCCTCCATCTAAGAAACTCAGTCTCAAAGCCTGAAGTTAAGATGGGAATATAGTTTAAAACAAAACCATTGATTTTGTCCTGCAACCACTGAGAGTGGCTTGTGACCAAAGAGGTCTATAAAACCTGAAGAAAGCTGTTGGCAATCCTATTTATCTAAATGGCAGTTTCTTGGCTGGTGCTGGGACCCTGAGGAAATATGCAATTTAAAATTGTCGTTTATCCAGGTTATTTACAATTTTTACATTTGAGAGATGCTTTTATCTAAAATGACTTAACAAGCATTCAAATGGAAATCGAACCTGTCACTGTGGTGTTGCAGGCCTGATGCATGGCCCTTTGAGCTTCAGGAATTCTTTTTTAAGACATTACTGCTGTAACCAATCATTCTGGGCTTGGAGCCTGTGACATCAAAGTCAGAAGACTGGGGAAAATATAAGTCTAATTATAAGAGACCTTCATAAAGACTGGTCACTGGTCAAAAATCTATACTATAATCAATAAAACATTATAATATTACATTATATATGTTGCTTTCTTATGTTAGTGTAAGCATACGGCTATTTTGAATGACCATCAACACAGAAAGATACTTTTTTCTAACCCAGGTGCAGCAAATCACAGCATCCACCAGTGGAGGTTAACTAGACCACACTCATCACTAACCATTAACTAATCATTACCGTCACAACAAGGGATCAGGGTTCGACCTTGACCTTGGCCTGTGACAGCAACAATCCTTCATTGTTCTACATCTTGTGGTTTCACCCTCATACACCGCAGTTAAACCCTGCTGACCTCACATTCATTTACACCAAGCGAACAATGTTTAACAAACACATCTACTGAACTCTCAGTGATGTGGTGCTCTGATTTGGAAGATACAGGCATCTTCACAAAAGGCTTTTGCTATTTAAAACCACATTCCAAGTCTGAGTGGAGTCCAGCTAAGATGCCAATAAATGGAAAAGCACTAGAAGCATGAGTCACTCTGAAGCCTCCTGAGCTCCTGACTTTGTGGTGCGATATTAGCCCAGCGCTTCCAGCCGCCGCATCCTCTCATCTCCAGCGCTTGCTTTGTCTGTCGTTTCGTTCTGAACTGCCTGCTGGTTCATTTGTGTCCCACCAGTGCTTTATTATAAAATAAGTGACTGCTGTATAAAAATAAAAATTCATGGGGCGGTGGAGGAAGTTGTGAGGGGACGTGAAGAGCAGAAGTAGTGAAAGATTTGGTTCCTGTCTATCTTTCAGAGAACGTTCTGGAAATTATCTGATATATTGCACACGCAGGGAGTTCTGGCGGTCAAGAGCATATTTTTGAAATCTCATATCTATTCTAAAACCTTTGAGAGGCCATTTTATATTCAGCGTGATGACTAATTAATGACAACTATTAGTTACTCTTATTCATATTAGGGTCCCAAATTTAAAATGAATAGGATCGTGTTTAAAGGAGAAAGATGGGGGTATTTCATGCACTTGAAATACCCACGAAATACCCCCACTTCCACGAAATAAAATGGAAACGTGGAAGTTTTGTTGAGAATAGGGATAATCGACTCAACATCTAGTAGAAAAAGGTTTTTATTGAAGAATTGTATCAGACAGCAAATACAATACTGGAACTTCAACAATGAACCCAACGCACATGCCCGTGTTGAAGTCTCTACAGCTTCAACATAAAAATCTCAAGTTAACAGTATTCTAGTGGTATAACTAGATACATTTAGCTTCAAAAGACAAGCCCAGCAGAAGCTGATGAAATGCTTTAAGATCAGACACAAGGACAGACAACAGTGTGCAAACTAATGGTGACTAAAGCTATTTTCACACTTTCAACTGCTTGGTCAGAAGCAGGGTTTTATTGCACCTGCACCCCCCACCACTGCAGGTCTCTTTACACATTTTAGATTTTACTATTTTTATCTGAACAGCAGTATTTTGCACCATCAGCGTCACAATAACCAGGGTCTATGTTAACTACTGTAGCTAGGTAACAATAAAGTTTTCACTGATATTTAACTGTCTGTCCCTTCTGACATACACTCAGAAGGACACCTGTACTTATCTGATATAAATGCACTAGACAAGGTTCATTTGAAGAAGCTAAAAAATAAATACTACATTTATAATACACTAAATACAACCAGGTTTATGAAACGATGCAAATTTTACATTGTCAATAACAGAAAGAACAACAATTGGCTTAATTTGTGGTACTGAACCATTACTTTCATTCTGTTTTCAAAACAAACCCAAAACTGAGTTCACAAGAAACAAACCCCAATTCTGAAAATAATGAAAAAAGAACTGCAGAACTGAACTCTAATTAGATTTTGATCTGCATCTAAAGTTCTAGTGTAAATGCGCCCTAAAGAATAGGGAGTGACACTGGATCTGGGCTGAAATCTTAATCCTAAAGTGCATGTATCCATTTCCCCACTGTCATTCCTCAACAGCAGCAACTGTTTTAATAACGGTAACATTTGCTCTCACACTCATTTGTCCCCTAAAGGTTAAGATAGAAAACATAGACTGTTCACATCACAGTCTCATAGGATTCATGTTAACATGCTGTTATTTCACTCAAAGGTAGTTCATACCTCTAGGCCAAAAATATGTTCCAGGTCTGACAGATTGATAGACAGATGACACTAGCAGAAATCCTGTTAAAGACCGCTGGACCTCAGAACTTCCTGTCTGTTTCCTTTTTTGGTTGTCCATTACAGGTGAGGAAATAGAGGTGTGAAAATCTGAAGGGAAGTGTGACCCCACCTGCTTTCCTGTTCTGGCTGTGTGAGTCCTTCCTTTCCCGCTGTGACACTAAAGTCACACCACTTATCCTCCTCTTCTGCTTTGGCACAGGTGGGCCGGTCCTGCGGCGCTAATGGCTGATCACTGGCTGCTGGTTGTCATTCAGTTTCTGTGCTGTGTCTTTCTGCACTGCTGTTGTATATTAACAAAAAACAAACTGCAATTCTGAGGTGATTTTTCTGCTAAATGATCAAAGACAACCTTTCTTAATTGCGTGACACACCGCAGGAAAAAAGTACCAAAGGAACAGGAAGGAAGCAAAATGCTAGTTGTGTTCAATGAATAATGAATGCAGATGTGTCGTGGCATCCTGTAATGATGCTCAAAAAATACTAACCAACTAGCCCTGCTCATTTAAATGGAGTGATATCCCAGCTAACCGGAGTGTTCTCAAAATGCTGAATAACGTTCTTTGAAAGTTGTCCCAAAATTAGCAAAAAAGATTTTGTGGTAACTTTTCCTAATGTAGTATTTCATATATCAAAAAAGCTATTCCAAAGTTAGTAGAACAGTTAAAAATGTTACAGAATAAAATTTGATAACCATCATAAAATTCCAAAAACTTTCAAAAAGTTTTATTATAATAACATAACTTAATGGAAACGTTATGAAAACATTTGTACAATGTACAATTGTTAGCTGGGACTGTCTTGGCTGGAGGTTCTAGAGCTCTAAGAGAGCTTGTAAATTGGATCTCATTTGGAGGGCAAGTGGGCGACTGCAGTGTGGCTGTCAACGGCACCAAAACAAGCAAGAAAACATTGTGTATAGTTTAGGTGTTAGCATTTCGCAAGTCTATAGGAGCTAGTGCTATTAGGGTGCTGAAATAAAAAAAAACTTCAAGTGCTTCAATTTTTAGCCGTCTAACTAAAAAGGGCACATCTTGCCCCTATAAATTCAAACCTCTGTGGGGGGGGGAGAAATCCCATTTAGGGCTGAACCATCACAGCAGCTGATGATCAGCTCATACGTTACACAACCTTCTGGCTTTGATGTCACAGAGTTTCTATTAAAGATTCAGTCGTTCCCTTCCAGCACTACCCACAGGATCCTGAAGGCAAACTATCTCTTCAAGGTTCACTCTGAATAACAAATCTGCCTGGCAGGGATTCAAGTCTTATGTTCTGCCTTAAAAATGCAAAAATTAGATATCATATCACAGGGTCAGGAAAAAGATTTTCTTCTCCATCACTCGTCGTCTTAAACCATGATAAATATTTAACATTGTCACGATTGGGTTGTTAGGGAGAAAAAAGCTCACTGATGATTTACGAATTCCAACCATTAATTTGACGTGTACATCTAGTAACCACTGTAACGCTATTTTCTATAGTTTTTGATTGTTTAAATCAAATATTGTGTGCAAATGTTCTGTGAGAAAAACTAAAACTACTATTTTTAGAAATTACAATATTCCTTTTGTAATCTGTCAGCCTTAATGAGTGCATGTTTTATTAACATCTAATCCCACAACCTTTGGCATTAACAAAACGTAAGTAGTGTATTTTGCTGCAAAGAACAGATTTAGAAGCTGATTTAGAAGCTGASARATTTCAGTATCTGTTCCTAACAAGGACAATCTGAGAGTAGGAGTGAAAGAGGAGTTCAGATGTCATGGAAACAAATCCGTATGCAACGATCAAATGGCAGGGACACAAGGAAGCATGAAGCTGTGGGCCGCCATTGAGACAATTCCACATGCGCTACCTGATACCATGGAAACAAATCCACGCAAAGCTAGCAAATATCTTGCAGGAAAATCCACATAAAGTCAAGGGAAAATACTGACAGATCTGAAGAAACAGTTTAAAATGCCAAAAAGATCACAGGTCCCTGCTATATGAAACACAGCATTTCATCTGTTGGTCAATTTCTGTGTTAAATGCTGCAAGTCTGAGGACAAGGTTATTTTGCTTCAGTAATAACATTATGTTGCAGATACAAATCTATTAAACCAATTATCTTACAGTCTCCTAATAGGTTACATGTTTTGAATATCTTTTGCTTACACACATATATTAAATAAGAAAAATCTTTAAACCTTAAATCATCCATTTAAGAAAGTTTGCAAACAGCTATAATGTTAAACCAGTGGCAAAGATGTGTGCCTACCTCTAAATCCATGACAGGATAAACATATCGCTGTATCTGGTCACCACTGCTTGAAGTCACATTGCTACCTATTAACAAGAAAACAGCCGGGGCCATTGACCCGATACCTACTGAGCCTTTCAATGCTTTTATTTTTAGTCTTACAATGGCCAAAGAGTAAAAGGAGATGCTATTTGCATATGTCAAGTAAGAATATAATTGAATCAGTGCACTCTATGAGCCAAACCTCTGACCACAGTCTCCTCAGATTAGACTCATTAATGAGGGCCCAGGTGTTTTATGGAAAAACAATCCTGATTAAGAAGCATTACGACTGGGAATGCTTTTTAGCACAAGTTAACACTCTATCTGAAAGTTAACACATTAACTGAAATAAATGCATTTTCCCAGAACCCACTGAGAACTTCTCCTGTATACGGTATGCTATTCAGCTATGCTAAGTCAATAAGGCTCTCATGTGTCATATCTGGCATATAAAAACAACATGCTTTGCCTGTACATTTTATCCCAACAGTGCCAAAGTCTTGCCTGTTGAATGCATAGTGTTACAAAATGGCAGAAAATCAAATTTACATTTTTATGAACACAATTGGCAGAACAACTTACAAATGCTTTTAAGTTTCACTGCATGCATTTCATCAAACTATGCATTTCCTGAAACTGAATCTGTGACTCTGGTGTCACCAGGGCCAGATCCAGCTACAGGTATGAAATTCATGCTTTCTCATGCATTTAAAGCACAGAAAAAACCCAGAACCTTTCACTGTGACCCGTATCTGGTGAGAAGTGACCCCTCATTATTTTCATCTCAGAATCATGCACAGTTTTGACATATGTCAGTGAGAAAGGCACAAGTTTAGCTAATTGAGAGCACAATGACACGTGTGTGGCAAACAAACACACAATTAAAGTCTCTGCAGCAGAGTTTCAATGGAAAAAATACATACACAACTAAAGAAAGGATGCAACACTTATGCATAGACAGGATAAGATAATGTTAATATTAAAGGTGCAGTAATGACCTACTACAGTCTTCATATTGCTTATTTGAATGAAAATCCATGCAACAAACAAGAAATCCAATATTGAAATGTCAGCTGCTTGATATAATTATGTACTGCAATGTTTCTGTGCAGAATTGTGCATTTATGAGAAAAATGTTTTCCAACACATTCAGACTTGATTGGTTGAGATGTCTTTACACCTTATGTTCATCAAATCGTGCCAGTTTATTTATGTCACAATCACCAAGTGTGAACTCCCCCTCTTGAAGAAATGAAACCAAGCCAAACACACTCTTGCTCTCTCCTGAGTATAAATGCAGTCATTGAGTTGGTGTCCAGATCTCAGCTAAGCAATGATCTTATTCCCCTGCATTTTACAGGGCATGAAAAAGTCACTTAGTTGGTAAGCTGTGAATAAAAAAAAACAAGGCACATTTTTCCAAGTGAAAACTTAATGATACGTCTCATTTTTAATTTGTAGCTTTTTAAGTGCCAGAAAATTAACAAATTCTTACAGATCATTAAGGCCGTTAGCGCTGCATTTATTAGAACAATTCTGAAAAGCAAACCATATAAATTTGGCAAATAAAATGTGTATGTAGCATAGCTAATGCCACAACCTCACCTCACAAAATATGACGTAGCGTTCTGACTCAGATATGACAATAGCGCTGACTACTATCGTAGGCTGTGTACGTTTGTCCTCGTTGCCATATCATAGGCTGCAATTCAAGTGCATACTCAAAACGAGTGCTATACTTGTAGTGAATGAAAAGTGACATCTTTACTGACGTTATGTCAGTGTCTTTAAAATTGAAAGATATCCACCTTATCCACTCATCACAAAGGAGAAGGTTGGAATAAACTAGATAGCCTTGACAGATGCAGACGTCATGTTTTTTTACCCAGAATGCATCGCTTTTAATGATGTCTATGGACCGACACATTTGAAAAGAGTTGAAATTCAATTAATACAAGTTATATTACCACCTCCTTTGACAGGAACTTGGTTGTTAGGCAACACCAAGGACATTTCATTCTTTCAGTGAGCGCAGTTACTTCCAACTGATCCAGCAAACAAAAAAGGGTCCGTGTTTTGGTGGCAGAACACCTCTTACACAAAAGAAGAGGCATTCAGGCACTGCGGGACTACTTTTACTTGTTCTCCCTTGAAAGTCCACAGAGCATGTCTTTCAAGTGGAGTCCTTTGGAAAAAAATCAATTATGTCGATAAATAGCCGAAAGCAAAAGGTCTCAAATAACTGAAAAGAACTTCAGATATGTAAACCAGACAACAAAAAGCATCTTTATTCAATGCCCATAGCTGCAACTGATAAGATGCAAAAGTGCAATTTCTCTCCCTAAAAGATTTGCAGATACAATCGATTATTAATTCATGAAGTCATACAGTAGAAGCCAAAGATAACGTTTGTAACTTTAAATGTACTACGCTGGTGTGACAAGGTCAAATTTAATGGATAAGGAGAACAAATTCAAGAGTAAAGCCCTGGTTAACAACACCAGCGAGTTTGTCGCTACATATCGCTAGTAGGCGTTCTTTGTTCTGGTTGCCCTAGTAACAGTTACGTGTTAAATGTTTGCTCTCTGCAGTTGTGGCCATCTAGATGCACTGAGAGTGCAAACACTGGGCTATCTGGATCAACACACACAAACACTTACATGTCTCTGATGTTTCTGTCCACACATCATTTCTTAATATTGTCTTTATACAAGGTTGGAGACTAATCAGATAAAATCAGGAAATTACAAGGATGAATTTCTCATCTGTCTTCGGAAAGTCAACAACAGGAGTGCAATGAAGATGAAACACTTTTTGTCAAGTCTAAGTCACTCCAAGTTTGCATAAATGTTTCTTAACTTTTTTGTATCGCTGGACACGCTCACACTTAATTGCCTTCGGTTGCTCACAGCACAGGAAGTCACCGGCCCTCATGAAAATGAATTCAGATCACTTTGCAAGTGTGAATGGGGATTAATAAAGCAAGAATCTAGACTCTTGACTTCAGGCTCTAATTTTCTACTGCGCCTCTTACATGGATATCTAGTCATTACTTTCTATGAAGCGTACACTGGAACGCAATCCATACCAAGCATGTGTCATGCTAACCTTTTCTGCATTTAAAGGCTACAGGGATTAAACTTTAATTTCCCGCTAACACAAAAACAACGTTCCGCAGGCTGCCGATGATCTGTCTACTCCAGCCTCATAAAAAGCTCATAATCATCATATAGTCCTGTGACTGTTTGGAGAAGGGGTACGTCCTCATATTAATTATGCTAAGTTTTGACAAGCCTACTTATAATTACTTTACAGTCTAAGGAGTGGGGTGCTACAGTCGATTGTGAGTCAGGGTATAAGAAGGCACAAGCAGTGGGTGGACAGAGAGAGAATTATGATCAAGCCATTTATTTTGTGCTGTCTTTCAAATGCACAGAGGAGCCTTTTAAAATGCTGGAACATATAGTGCCACAACCACATTAGGTTAAATTAACAAATATTATAAAGGAGTAACAGACAAAAACAAGATGGGAATTAAAGGGAACAAAAAGAATCAATAGGCATGACACAGACCTGATTAGAACCTGTAAATAGTAAACTGCTAGTTTGTGATGCTAGCATATGTGCCACCCACCGCACCACAGCACAGACAAATCAAATTAAAGGCGACAACATGGCAGAACTAACCAATTAGGGTATAGCAGGATTAGTTAACTTGTGCTGTGAACTAATTCTGTTGCTTGTCAACTTTGATTTGCTTTTTAAATGGGATGACCACCACGGTAACCGTACACAAAGGTTCAGTCACAATTTAAAAGCTAAATTTTAAACCACAGATAGGACTGATAGGTCAAGTTAGCAAAGCCAGCAATATCAGGGGGTGTTTTTAAGCACACGCTGTCTGTTTTAGACAACCCAATACTAGAGAGAAGATGACTGGGACATTTTACATTCTCAAATTTCCCAACACCCACTCAGAGAGGGCTAAAAAGTGTCCTTAGTCTACCTTTGGATATTTTTGGACAGAAAATCTGAACTTTATTGATTTTCTCAAAACCCATTTTAGTACTTCTCCAGTATATGTAATATGATTCAATTCAATAGTGCTATGGCCGGGCATCTTTGGTGTATAAAATAAGCTTTTCCCTATTGGATAATCATATCCATTTTTAACCCAATGATGTAAACACCTTTATAGTTGAATGCATTGCATTAAAATTGATAGGGTGTCAAGGTAACAAATGATTTCTCTAGCGGATCGTGGTGGATCGCCATCACTTATACAGTAGCTGAGGCAGTAATGAAGGGACAAATATTTATTCCTAAATGCCTACAGAGAATAAGCCATGTGCTTTACATTTTAAATGTGAACTATTGTTAATTTTCATAGAAACTTGGTACTTTATATGGTAACCATATAAAAAGTATTATTAAATTTAGAACCATAACCAAGTGTTTTCTCATAAGTGATCAAACAGAAATAAATTAGTTCCGGGAACGAGTCCCTGTAACTAGAGTGGTACAGCATGTCTGGCCAGCAACACCAAGGTCACGGGTTTGATTCCCAGAGAATCCACGTCAGCTGATCAAATGTTGTTTTGGAAAAAGCTGTTTTTCTGATAAAACCACGAATAAATCAACCTTGTGCAGCATATTGTGGTGAATAATCTAAATATTTGTTTATCAAACTGGTGAAAAATGAAAAGTCCCCTAGACAGACACATAAATGAAAAATATCCCTTATTACTCATTTCTGTTATTAGAAAAAACACATTTTCCCTTTTCACTGCTGGTGTTGTGGTGTCTGTAATAGATGACACACCCCAGGCCTTGTATCCTGCATGTATCATGTCATATGCCTGGTTGTCAATCTGGTTACATTCATGCATAATGAGCAACTGTACGGGCCCTTATTTTAAATACTAACGCATGAATCAGCATGGCAGATGGACAAATAACCCACTCACCGGAGAATGGCAGATATCAGACAGCTTCCCTAACACAGTTGCCAGATTAGTTCGTTGCTTTCCTGGCCAATGATTTCCTAAAACCCACTCAAATGTCTACAAAATGCAAAAAACACACAGATAATTAATTTCACTACTCTGTGAAGTGAAGCGCCATAGCATATTTTACACTATAACAACAATATTAAAGAGCTATAGAATACTTAAAAAAAATGTTTTTATATATGGGACAATTGACAAAAATCACATTAAATACCCATCAAGCTTTGCAAATGAACACAGAATTTTTCTGTATTTTTAACCAACCAAAATCATCACAGCTAAAACCAGCCTAGAGCTATGCTGATAACTACCCAATTCATTTATGAGATGTTTTTTATCCAACACAGACAGCATTTAACACTTTGCCATAACAAACCTGGGGGGCTTATAAACTACCCCACAGTTACAAAATAATGAACATTCTCTTTGAAAACAATTCACCTCTCTGTAAATTAAACAAAGTGCAACTATACAAAAATCATTTCATCAGTCATAATTACAAATATGAGGCACTCCAATATTGTTAGCACAAACTCATGCAAATGAAAAAACTCCCTGAGGGCTGAAACAATAAATAGACTGCTTCATAAATACTGAGCATCAGGGAGAATTAGTCTTAAATATGTATGAAATCTAAAGCTAAATGAAGATAATATTAAATTAATTAAGCTGAAACGACCCGTCCTAACTTCTAAATCCTTGTGAGCTGTATTCCCACTGTCAGTTGTCCAGCTTGCATTTCTTATAAGGCTACAATTTGTTCGTTGCTGCCCCCCAAATGTCATACTAACTATTTAATCTAGAGTTCATTGTCAAATTACAAATCAAATTGTAAGTATATTTTTTCACAATAAAGTCATATATCATATTATATAAATGCTGATTAAAAGTCTTCTTATAATTAACACTAACTAATACTGCAATAATTAACACTACCAGTACTTAGCGGTAGCATTAGATACTGTACTACAGTTGAACAAAGTCACTATATTGCAATGTTCAATGGTTTCCAAGTCACCATTTGAAGTCATATATTAATTTAAAAGTGGCTCCGGAAATTGTTTGTCTGTTGAAAGATAATTGCTGTTCTACTCACTATTGTTTTGAAAAAGGCAGCAAACTGGATTTAACCAGAAGCAGACAGCCCACACAACAAGACAAGTACAGTACATCGGAGTCACAGCCTGAGAAAACAGACTTCTCACAAGTCCTAAACTGACAGCTTCATTAAACAGTTCACACTTAACATTAGTTTCATCTGCAACAGTAGAAAGAGGATCCTGAGATTCTATGCAATGTTTTAAATAGGAAAACTACATCTTTTACTGACATACACAGAACAAACACATTCTGGAAAGAACAATATTTTTCATTTCAAAATTAACACACATATATGTCAAGCAAGTAAAATACTGTACAGTAAACAAAATCTGTCTCATCTTACACTTTTATAAAGGACTACCAAGTAGTTTTTTTATCTTTTCTATCATGCCTTATCTTGCCTAGGGCATCAAGTGATCCAGCACTGCCCCTGGTGTGCCCCCCAAAATAAATAAGTAAGTACATTTGGTGCCTTACTTAGTGGAAATACTAGCAACTACATTTTCTTATGTTCTCTCCTTTGGCTTCTGTCAAGGGGCTGCGATCACTCTTTGATTTCAAAATGCCTTACAGCCATGCTTGTTACAAGTATAAAAGGAAGATATGGAAGATTTAAAAGCCGTGTTAAGACAACATTCATTGTCAATATTAATGTTCATTCAAATAACAAAGCTTACAGCCTTCAAAATGATATTTGTATCCATGTTTTAATTTGGTTGGTTTTATCAATGTAAACACTCAGATTCAATCTCACCATTCAAAGCTATTTATTTTTTACACTGTCAAGAAGATTTTTCTTCCTGTGTTGAGTTTACTAATAAAATATTGCTTGATATAAACGATATACAGGAGTATCGAGTACTTGTTGTTGCACAACATACGCAGAAAATCAACACAATTGCATTAGTTTGCATACAGACCAAGCGAACGGTCCTTTTATACGGCGTTGCCATGGGAAACAGGGATTAATCATAAAGTTTGGACCACAAATTTAACTTATATGCAAAAATAGCTCGTTGCAAACTTTCTACAACAAACGCATTATCGCATTAAACTAGTGTTAAAAAATAAATATGAATATCACCGCACAGGAAACGCTGAGCACATGACCGTAAAGTGCTCAGCGTTCACTTTCACTTGACTCGTTCAAACGACTCCGAGTCAACGATTAAAGGACGCCTGCAATTGTGAACGTAGCAGAAGTAAGTAAAGTATAGTAAGCTGTCTTGAAATAAACTCAAATAATACAGAGCATTAACCCTTAGTAAAACGTGTAAAATCTGGCATACCTTGCGTCTCTCGCAGCCGCATCTCAGCTCAAATCCTTCCGCAGAATCCTGTCGCCATTCGTATGGCCCGAATCCCAATGTAATGCTTAAATACATCTCCTGTAGGAATATAGCGCAAACTGTATGAGACGCAATTCAGATTAGATGTAAACCCGCAACTCAGATGCCGCATTCACTGTTGCCGATGTAAAGCTAAAATGATAAAATCCTCCATATGTCGCTAAACGTTGCGTCGTATGTGCAGTTTTGCGTTCTGTCGGGTTTAGTTTAGTTATATAAAAGTTTGCATTTTATTTTATTACATCAGAATGGCCAATACAGCGGTTCTCGTTTATATTGTGAAAAAAAGACTGTGAAAAAGTGGTTAGACACACATTACTTTAACATATGATAGCATTAAATAACAGGAACTGCCCTCTAACCATGTTAATATATTAGACGTGTATGTCACTCATTTGACCAAAGCATACACTCTAATATGAGTTTTTGTCAAGTTATTATTTGAACATATTTGTGTAAACCATATTGTTAAAACTCAAGAAACTTTATGAGCAATATAGATGTAAAGATGAGTAAATAGTCATGGAGGACGCTGGTAGAGATATGTGACTTTGGCCTTGTGGTTCTAGGTCAGGAATCAAAGTTGAATAAAGACCTTTAAGAAGAAACCGGAGTTCGTCTCTCCATCTCTCACAATGACATACTGAAATCCAAATTGTCTTTGCTTTGATAAATGCCTGCTGTTGTTTCTCCTCCACTGAATGCAACACCTCAAATGCTTGTTTACTTGTAGATGAGTCATGTGGTTTATGATTCTGAGAGTCTGATGAGGGTTTTGTCAACAGGGGAAATTATTCTGCTTCCCTTCTTTTGATTAACATGAATAACCATGAAAGAAAGTAATGTTTTTGGATTTGTGCTGCATCTATGGCTTTTGAATTAATATTTCTCAATGATTTATGAGGACCGCACCATATCATACGGCAGTTAAAGAATCCTTAAACAGCAGAGCAAACATAATATTGTTTGAATGTCATTCTCTTAAGAACAATTTTAATAAAACGCTTACGCTTTGCGAATGTTTTTCTATTTCAGATCAGTGCCTATGAGAAGAGGGAAAAGGGACTCATGAAATCTGATTTCGCTCAGTTTAAAGTGAAATGTTTGTACTTCAATATATTCAATATTTCACTTGAGCCCATCTTATGATAATGACTGAAGTAAGTCAACTATTTCATATCATTTGTTTGCTTTCACATCTCTGTGGATCAACACCGGTGGAATCTATTCATCTGCTGGCTCACCTTTCTGTCAGAATTATGTCTATTTCATCCCGTGAGTTATTGGATTTTGCGCGCTAGGCAGTTTATTACAGCTAGCAGGTTTGGTCAGGGCACAGGTTTAATTGACTCGGTCATAAGTTGACTCATAAGCCTCTCTGTTTTCTCTCTCAGCGATTTCTCTTGCACCTCTAGGCCTGTCAGTTTGTCCTAACAGGTAGGGTTTTTAGGGCTCTTTTAGTTCTATGCTGATTGGACTGAAAACCTCCTACATTGGGTCTCTGATTGAATGTTTTAGTGGATCACAGAGGTGACACTTGTCATGCTGTCAAAAACACCACAGCTCTCTGTTAAAATGAAGTAGATGTGTTTGAATGGGTGGAATATCAACAGGGGATTTACTGTAGGAGCAAGGAAGCGCTACTGTATGTAAACAGGCAGTTTTCATTGATGAAGTATTGCTTTGTTTTGTATGTATACGTTTAACCTAATGATTGGTTTAAAATAGTTTATTATCATAATTTGCATCAATTATAAAAGTTATTTTTAGATGCTGTTAATTAATTAGGTACTTCTGCAACAAAATCTGTACGTATGTTCTCTCACACAGGTGTGAAGCTGTGAATAAAAGTTCTCACTGCAGGAAAATGTGGTGGGCGGCTTCAAGCTCTTTCCTCTGTCCCATTAAATGTTGCTTAAGTTTAATTGGCAGACATGAAGACGACTCCATGTGCCATCCGAGGTGATAATTGGAGTTGCAGTCTACAAGATCAAATCAGTTCTAGTTAATAATTCTCTGATTCAAGTCGGAGAAAATAGACGCTACTGGAGTCACTGCGGTGGGCTTCTGTGTCTGCGATGGTGGGTGTGAGCGTTCAGTGCGCCGTCAATTATTAATGCTGTATAATGAATATTTGTCATTTTTTAAAGGGACCTCAGGCAACATCAACAACAATTTTATTTTTATAAAATTTGTGACTCTTCGTCACGTGGTTTGCCGACGTCTGCGATTGAGAAACCATCGAAACCATGTTAAAGAACACAGGTTCCTAATCTGTCTTTTGGGAAATAATGGAAACTAGTGACAGTCTGCCGGAGAGGAATAATGTTGTTGTCAATAAAGTTCTGATGGGTTACAAAATAGCGAGACTAATTGGCAGCGTACAGCTTGAGTGTTTGCGGGGAAACTCCAATTACTGTTAGGAAACAGACAGTTGTTAGAAACCAAACATTGTTTCTCCCAGAGAGCATTAGTAAAGTGTGAAGAAAGACAGATGTATGCCTCTTTATATTTAAATATTATGGCCTGAGAATGCGTCTGTAGCTGTGCATCATACTTTTGATTTAGAGTGAACTCTAGTGGTATTGCCCTGAAACATCACTTGTGTCATTTTTGATCAGACTCATGTTTTTCACGTAATATAACACACAGATTCTGACTATGACATCACATCCTGGCATAATTCATAATAAGGTGTGACTATGCAGCCACAAAAGTATCAAATGTATTTCTTGTCAGTAAAAACTGGCTAGTTGTTGTTATTATTATAAGAAGTATTTTTAGCTTTACTCTGCGTGCACTATAAAAAGAAATACCTATAACATTTTCTACATAGGAACATACAATTACTGTTACCATAGTAACGGAAGTAACAGAACAGTAATGAAAAATTGCTATTAACTCCTGTTTCTAAAATAGGTGAAGGTTGTAATGAAGGTTTTCATGTCACTATGGAGTACAGATTCTGAATAATACTGAACTCAAAACTCAGGGATGAAGAATGCATCTTAGTAAAGGGGGAAGGGGCTGCTAATGAGCAAAATTCGTTTAGGAAGCCACAAGGAATAGGGTGAGAGGAGATCACGGTTTATGAGAAGCAACTCGAGCTCTAATAGGTTATTATTGCATATTGAGACAACGTGGAACATTCTGGTAAGGCTCAGTCCTTGACATATGCTCAGGATCTGTTAAAAGATCTAAACATATGGACCATTGTTTAAGTGTATAAACATGTTGTGCCACTAAAGGCATTTTGTCATTCTTTTTTATTGCACATCTTAAACTAAATTGCTGGTTTAGTATTAAGCCGATTGTATAAAGGGCAAATACAATCAGACTTAAGATTTTTCAGTGGCATAAACGTTACATAAACATAAATGTTACAATGAATTAATTCAGGGTTTTGGTATGAAAACTAACAGTGTTTCATTAATAACGCTGAAACGGTGACGTAAGAAACAGGACATGATTTTAATACGTCTCAGAATCTGGAAGTCAATGACTAAGATTGTATCTAATGAGAAGACACATTAGGTTTCATATTTCATAGAGCACATTGACTGTTCTCAGCTGACTAGTACAAGATAATATCGACTTGAACCTGTAAAATTTATGTACAAGGGAGTGGCTTCCGGTAGACTGTCTTCACATGTATACCTGCATAATCATAGACTTACAGATACATGAACACACAGACAATCACAGACACACACGTATCTTCATACTGCTATTAGTGTTTGCTTCATTCAACCCCCCCAGTAAAGCACTTATTCTCTATAGACAGCCAGTAAACAGAACAACCTGGAAGGCTGGTAGGGGGCTGTCTGTGATTTCTCTGATGAGGGGGAAAAGCCCATTAAATGCTTGTTGGATTGTCTGTCAGACAGTCTTTATGGAATGTCACCAAGGACTATGAATAAAATATAACTTTAAAAAAATCATATGCTATCTTCTGTTGAAATCTGACTTAATGAAGCACAAATGTCTAAGCACAAAGCATTTTTCCTCTGGATAGGTGTAGCGATAAAATAATTACTTCTGAGACTAAATATTAAAAGCATTAAGCTGCCTTACAATAGATCACACAAAAACTGCCGATCAGAGCTGTTGTAGCGCTTGCAACATTGCTGTTTATTTACAGTAGAATTACAGTGTAAACTGTTGATTGCTGTTTACCGCCATGGCTGATGCACAATGGAAAACAATCACATTATAGATCTCAGCCACTTGAACACAAATCAAAGCTGTAGAGACACATTAGCCATAAGGACTGTTGAGGCAACTTATCCTTTGGGGAAATTTAGCCTGGATTTTTCCTATGTCCTTGTTAAGAACAAGCAGTGTTGTGAGAAGAACATGCAGGTAACTTGGGTAGGTAATATAAATAATGAATGACTTGCTGACGTCATGTTCCACTTTTCTGAGGCTGTTACTCTTCCTGTTGTGTGATGTCATAAACAATTCCGGTGGGAGTAATGTTTCCATTATCCAAATGGAGTTTTGGTTTGGGGGGGTCTTGTGATGTCAGTAAATTGTTTATATAGACTGGATATTCACTTATCATATACCATACTTAATCTGTGGAGTTTAAACTGGTATTCAAAATTTAGTTTAAACCTGAAAATATTTATAAAAAATAAATTATATATATATATATATAATGTATATGTCATTTGAAAATATGTATATATGATGTAAATAAATATACATCAAATAATAAGAAAAAAGTTGACAGAATGTGACATTATGTTGATTCCTTGCTTTTAACACACAAGCTAGTTTCTGGAACATTCTCAGTTCATGCTGGGATCATTTGAATCATCATGTTTTGCTTGTGGTGCCCATGCCAGATCAACTGCATGCTGTCATTACAGCCAAACAAAAAACCAAATGTAATTCTTGAGCTAGCTCTGCTATATGGAATTATGCTAGCTGTGCGCTACACTATACACATACATGCTCATTTGAAGAACTTTGACCAGCAGCTCTCCTGCATTAACTCACAGGAAGAGATTATTAGTAAGAGAATCTGTTTCAGGTGATGCTGAAGTTCTGACATGCTGTCTGCCTCTTGTCCCGGGACCGGCTCCGTCGTGATGTCAAACCCTTCAGCCCTGAAATTTACTTGCCTCCGGCATGCCGAGGAGCACAGCCCCAGGAGACAGAGGCGGGAAGTGTCGTAATCCCAAAGCGGTTGTGACAGCATCCGGAGTCACTGGAGTCGTCATCTGTCATCAATTTATTTTGCATCAGTCAGTCATTCAGTCTCACAGTTGTTCATGGTTCCATAGAGTTCTTGTTTGGACAGACAGGCCAAGTAGGGACATATTTTTGCCTTTAACCCATTAAATTCCAGCATACGATAGAAGGTGGCCTCATGTGACTCACCAGCAAATTACTGTTCGTGTGAAACGGGTGTGACTTATCATCACTTCCTTTCCATTAGCACTGACCTCCTGATAAAGAGAGCGATGTGACTGGCTATCGTCCGACTGTGAGTGTAAAGTGCTTCAAAATGAAGTACTTTATAAAGTAAAAGAAGCCATTATACTGCATTTTTTAAAAACAATTTACCACTTTATCCGTTATAAAATAAACCCAGCTTAAAGCTATAGAAGGACACTGAGACATGTTGACAATCGATAAAGTAATTATCTGATAATGCTCCTTGGACAGGCAATAAAAGAGCAAATTACTCGACCTAACATATTTAGAGAGCTTATCTCATTTCTCTTACCTAGAATAGCAGTTGGTAATAATGTCAATCAGGGAAACATCAAGCCCATTACGGAAATGTTTTAAAACACTTTCTAGCATCTATCTGTGGTTCTCTGCAGTCATAACTATGTTTCTCATAAACATTTATATCTGTCAGAACAAGCTGATGACTCATCGCATGGACCATGACAGGTGCGCTTCCCCATACAGGAATTCTTTCAATCCCACTTTCCTGATATCCCTGCTGGAGACAGACAAGGTACGCTGGAATTTAATGGGTTAAAGGGCCAAAACTCTGGAAAATCCACCTCAGGCTGGTGGCTGTGTTTTGCAGCATGATAACTGGTCATTAGCTGGTCTACATGCTACCTTGATTACCTCAAACTAAACTGATGTCATCATTTACTCACTTCTATGTCATTCCAGACCTTTATGACTTGCAATTTAGCAAAATGACCCAAAACTGCCCAAACAATAAAAGTGAATGGTGACTATAATCTGTGATTATTCTGCTGTCAAGCTTCCTTTGTGTTCCATGTCATTTTTAGAACGATGGGTTTGGAATGACATAAATATGAGTAAATGATGACAAGAATGCTGGTATGACCAACTAGAAGCTGGTTTATTGCTAATCCAAGATGGTCCACCAGATTGAACCGCTGATAACCAGCTGGGACCAGCCAGAAACCAGCTGCCATGTTTCAAACACAACTAACTGTCCAGCAGGAACGATCAAGATTCCAGCATGGTTTATTTTTAGAGTTCTATCCACCAATCACCCATGGACACACACCCACACACAGGTACACAAGTTCTGGGAAAGGATTAGAGATGAAATCTACCGCCCCCCTCATCCTCACATGGTAAAAATGAACTGAATTCAGAAATTGAATCAAAGGTATGTTTCTGTCTATGGCGATAAAATGGCTGACAGGCAAACAATATTAAAAACGTCCCTGTCATGTATTGATCTTATGCAATGACATTGCCCTCATCAGCCACGTGAGCGTTATTGCTGCAGGCCGGTTTTCTGCCTCCCACTCTCACTCAAAGTAATGATTATTTACATTTACACATTTTTTACATTTATGCCATTTGGCAGATATTTTTATCCACAGACGTTTGTATTGCATTCAGAACATTTTAGCAATTTTGTGTGTTTTGCCAAGTTCTTACCAACTTGTTCTTATGTCTCACTAACTTTATAGCTCGACTCCAGACTAGATAATTAATTGTAAGAAAGGAGAACAACCCATTAATTCTGGAATATTCATGGAGCAGCCATCACTAAATTCCTATGGGAAAACATAATGATACCCACAACTTGTCTTTCCTGGCAGGAAAACGCAAGGGCTGGCAAAAATAGTATCTTTCAAGGAAGTGATGATGCTTACAAAACCTTCAATGATGTCTGGATTAGGTAAATGTAAATGTAAAATGCAAATGAAGTTGTTTGATGTCTGTGATTGTGTGTGTGCGTGTCAGTAAGAGACAGAAATAGGTCTCCTAAAACTCTCATGCTTTGTTGCCACTTTTGACAATACGTCACAGCTCATATACTTTCCAGAAAGTGTGGCTACAGATCATAAATAAACTCAAATGCAGTGTGCAAAAACATCTACCAAGTTTGTCCAAACACACCGTGAACAGAAATCTCTGCCAAGCTATCGCAGACTCTCAGGAAATAACTTCACACTACAGGTCACGGTTTGGATTGCTTTAACTGTTGTGTGTGCATAGCTTCCCATGAGTTCAAACATCTGTCCTGAACAGATTGATAACAGCTGAAAAAGCATGGCTGATGATAGAGTTGACCTGAGAAGAAAACACACATTTTCTCCATTTTCTAGGGTGTTCAAGACCTTTTCTGACCTTTTTGTTTTCCTAACATAAAACCAAAACCAAGCACTGTGATGTATTTTTCATTTCGAGAAAATCTATAAAACTGTCTTACAGGTTCCTGTTTTAGACTTTGTCTGAATCTGATGATTTCATGTGTTTTAGAATTCCAATTGTGCTGAATTGTCACATATATTTAAGGAGTTTCTAAGTGTAGCATGTCAAAACGGCCTTAGGTGTGTCTGGAAAAAGATAAAACAGATCGTGAGTTTTTAGCTTTTGCACTTTTCTTCTTGTCTCTTTCGCTGTATGATGCACCAACAGCAGTAAAATGATTCTCTGCTATACAGAAAGTCATTTTCCAGGTTCATTCGATTACGCCGCCTCATTTCCTGTATCTATTTCTGAAATGTCGCTCACTGTTGTGTCATGTGATGATGGTCACAAAACACTTGTGTGACATTTTTCCTAAATATCAGAATTCTGCTGGCTGAGGTTATACAGCAAAGACCCAAATAAAGATCCAACTTCATCAATAGAGCAGACTGACACCACCTCTCTTAATGTCAGTCTCTGCCCTCCCCAGAAATTAATTAAACTCAGTCCCTCTAATTCCTCTTGACGTCTTTAGCAATAAGAAGATGGAGACGAGAGAGACCGAGGGATGCTTGGGTTCGTGAAATTAAGGGCGCTGGAAATGAATTGTCTTTTACGCCCAGACAAGAGCCACTGTTGGCGACCTTAAGCTAAGCCAAAGGGGACTCATGTCTTCCTTTGTATTCTGCTGATGCCCGAGCCATCCATCAGATTTTAAGGTCACTGTCGATTCTTAGTCATTCTGGTAAAAGACCAAGACACTCGTGTGTACAAACCCACACACTTTCCCTCTGTTGCACAGACACAAACACGATTCACATTAACATTCACACAGACTAATAAATAACATATCTTTCACATGGGTGGGGTGCAAAAGTCTAAGATGTATAACTTGTATATGATGTATAATATTGACTTAATTGTTACGCCGATAAAACCATTTGTATTAAAGAAACTTTAATTTTAATTATAACTTGTGTAACTTCATTGGCATGTTGATAAACTATTCGTATTAAAAATCTTTTATTTTAATTATAATTTGTGTAACTTAACTGGTATGCTTATAAAACCATTTGTATTAAAAAAATTAAACTTTTTTAGAGTAAAGCTTTAATTCTGCATTAAATTATAAACTTTTGTAGTGTTTGGTATGTCCCTCTTTTATTGTAATGAGAACTCAGGCTGACATAGACTCCCAAGTTTCTGCAATACCTGATGATTCATTATCTCTGCATGATTTGACACCGATCCAAAGACCATCTTATGAGCTTCAAAGCAAGCAGGAAAAATTGACCTTTGCATGAATCAGCTAACATGTTAAGTTTGCCTATTTAATTTCTGACCTAGAAACAGTGTAGAATCCCGAGCATTTCTTATGCATTTTACGCCATAATGTTTCTTTGTTTTCAAACTTTTCAAACTTTCTTGAGTCAGTTTTTAAATTAGACTTTGAATCCTGATTTCAGTGTGATCTTTGGCCCCCGCTATACATTATAAATGCACTGCTGAGAGACTCACGCTCAACACTTCCAAAAGAGGCAATGCATGTGTTACCGGGTTGATCAAAGTTCTGAGGTTCTGAAAGTATGAACACGGAAGCTATTTCTAGTGATTCTTGCTCGGGGAGATCTCTACCTGTTTAGTGGCAGACTGAGACACTGAGAGGTTCCTTTGGTGTGCACAGAAAGAGAGAGGAAGAGGAGGATGAAGTCAGCACAGGCTTTTGATGAAACCAGAATGAGGCATCCCTCTGTGAAAAGCCCATAAAATCTCTCAGTATCTCTGAAGTCTCACTCCCTGCTCACCTCAGCAGCTCCCCACAAGAGAAGAAGAAAACGATTCTCACGTTCACACTAACAACAACTGACAAGAGGCACTGGGTCCAAACAAAGTACGCTGCCAACACCCCCACTGCGAAAGAGTTACAATAGTTACAATAAGTGTGATATATTTACAGTATATCAGCCTGCTTTTGTATATCAGGGTTTGCAGTGTTTCAAAGTAGCTGTGTACTCTGTGTGTCTTCAAAACAACCTGTCAAATGTCAAACAATTTCTTCTAGCTGGTTTAAACGTGTTTATATATAAAGGTGTACATATATATGTATGGATATATGTTATATACATATATATAAGTATATAAGATATAAGATACATATATAAAATATATAAGAATATAAGCTATAATATACATATATAAGATACATGACAAGATACATGCACAAGACAGAGAGGGGTATTGGTTCCTCCTCACCACTGACATGTCCTCACCTTAAGCTTCTCTGGAACTGTGTGTTTTGTGAAAACATCACACACATGAACTGAATTAAACTGAACTTCTGATCAGGCTGACGAGGTGAGAACATGAGGGACTGTCTTTGTACTGAGCAATGCTGTGTGAGGAACCATTAAATGCAGCCTACGTCTGGTTTCCTGAGCAGGGACTGGGCCTCACAGCATGTAAGCGTGTGTGTGTGTGTGTGTGTGTGTGAAAGAAGGCAGTGGGATTCAGACTTTGAGCTAGCATCTCTCTCTGTGAATGATGGATAACCATTACAGACACAGCCTGTTATCCTCACCACCTCTGTTAGACACAGCCATTTATACACCCACAGACACAAACACACACACGTTGGTACGTGTCATTATAAAAAATACTTATTGACTTAATGGTTTGTTATACTGAGCTAATGATTTCCTATTCCCCAAGTCTAACCCACACAAAATCCTTTCTCCTGTTAAAATGTTTATTAAAACAATATTTTGTATTTTTAATACAGGTAGCCATTTGAATTATGTATAAAGTTGGGTGCCCTCACAAGCAGGTTTCACCAGGTTGTGATGGCATGTTTGACCCTATATATTTAGTTCAAACCAGAACACAAACACACAGCTACACAACTACACACAAGTGAACAAAAAATGTTATAGTGAAAACTAAATGGCACACACACATTCGTAATATTTATTCTTTCAATTATAAACTGTTTCAGAGTTGGGTTGTTATTTTGATGCGCATATTTTGTTTCATTTTCTTGTCACCGAGAGATTCAATGACTAGACGCTGCAGTTAAATATGATTTAAATGCAAATACGTTCTCCATTTAAACTGACAGTCTGAGCGTAATGCTATGAGGAAATGATCTGTCTAACTCTCACTGCAAAGAAATTCTGTTAATGATGCTATCAAGTCACTCAGCAAAGGCCTAATTGTGGCTGTTATGTTTCATAAATTCTGTGTGAGTGTTACTATAAAAAACTGTACTTTTGTTCAGTGTTAAAAAAATGAAAATAAGGTTGTTGAAATGAAAATAAAGTAAGGTGGGCACTTTCAGCAAGGTTAGCAATAGCAAGCTAGTTTTGAAAGCATAAGATCCCGCCCTCAATTTCCAAAGCCTCCTCCAGAGCACACAACACATGCATAGCTTGACAAGCAGGGATAATAGGACATCCTATCAATTCATTTAGATCAGGATGGTGAGACTTTTACCCAACATAACACACAAAAAAGTCTTAAAATAAATCTTCCCTGTCTATGTATCAGGACCTGCCCAAAACAACAACATTGACTCAACCAATGAGAGTTTGGGGCGGGACTGTGTT
Source organism: Yasuhikotakia modesta (assembly GCA_036877545.1). Classification (NCBI taxonomy): domain Eukaryota; kingdom Metazoa; phylum Chordata; class Actinopteri; order Cypriniformes; family Botiidae; genus Yasuhikotakia; species Yasuhikotakia modesta. The sequence continues at coordinate 25,164 of JBAJNP010000489.1, forward strand.
TATTTCACCAATGATAGTTGAGTGATTTCATGCCATTTTATAGTGGTACAGAAATGATATGCTTTAAATAATTAACATGTAAGAAATAAACACACATATTTACACATATTTTTTAATTAATGGAAATTTATGGTAATTTTAAAGCCTCAAAATAACTGAGGCTTTACGCTTACAAGCCTTTGTTTACACGATAAGCATATAGTGCTATTAAATGTAAACATTGGAGAGAAGGGCATTTAAATACTACAGGAAATGGCATTGCTAAGTATAAGATAAATATCATGCTAACAAGTGTGACTCTCATGCATTGCTATAAGTATATAGAACATGCACTGCAGCTCTCCTGTCACAAACTGTGTTAATTTTGTTGCACTAAGTGTCTCATAGTATCACAGTCCGCCAGCCTAATGATAGCTCTAATTAGAGCGAATGTATTTCTTGTGCAGTGTTTTTAGTGGAGTCAGACAAGCATGATAGTGTCAACAACATTTCTGTGTCTCCTTCCCCCACAACCAATGATGCATTTAGACAAATCTAATGATTGTTACTGTTGCCTCACAAAGGGTTGAACAAACTTGCCTGAAAATAAGAGAAAAACTGTCTACTTTTCAAAAGACAATGTTAATATGCGGTTTGAATTTACAAGTGCTTCAATACCTGCACAAGTGCAGCGAGTGGTAAACATCTGGGTATTGAATAAAAATAATGGGCCACTGGTCTCATATAATTCAAACAAATCAGCCACTTTAGTGTGAACAGCTCATACAGACACCTGCTGGGTCTGAGTAACATCTTGTTCTTACTGTACACATCTAAAAAAAAGAGCTTTGAGGGGGTGAGAATGATGCAATTTGGGTATTTTTCCCCAACTCTGTGAATCTTATAGTAAAATCTTACATAAAAACATCTTTAAATGAAAAAAATTGCTAATTTTAATATTTTGGATGTCATGAAATTTTCAGGCTGAAATTTTGATGTTTAGTAAATTGTTTTTAAAAACATTTGGGTCAATTGGACCTTTTAAAAGGAGATAATGTGGGTCTTTTTAAACAAAAACACTTTATTTAAATTTATTTGAATGCTCTTTTGTGATAATGCAGATGACATTAAATGTCATGTGATCTTTCACCTGAAGCATTTAAAAAAGCCATTTGATATTTTCTTGGATGAAAGAAGATTCCTGTTGGCAGTGATTATAATAATTTGTGTAACTGTAATAAATAACAGCATGCTAAATTGAAATCATCTCTCAGAAGAAACACTTCTTGACCTTTAAAAGGAAGGACCTTTGTCCTTCAACTCAGTAAGTCATTTTTATAATGTACCATAAATAAATATTTTTAAATATTATATAGCGCTTGACAGAGCAAATATTAAAATCTGGATAAAAACACATAAAAAATTAAGTTATCTGCAGTATGAAAATCCTGTTTAATAAGCTAGTGTTTCTCTTTCTTTTGTAAAATTCTAATCCTAAAAAGCTGTCATAATGGTAAACATTATTCAGTTACTAGGAATAAGACATACTTTGTGCACAAGAATTTGCCAAGCTAATTTATCTCAATCCTGCGCAGTCCTATTTGACTCGCACCATACTCGCAAATACAACGTAAACCCCGCGTTGACGCTTGACAAACCCATTATGTCACATAAAACTGTTGTTTTCTATGTGATATATGTTTTATATTCAAAAGGCAGGTATTTACTGACGATCTGAATGAAAGGATAAAGCTAGAATCTCTTTTGTTTTTCATTTTGATGGAAAGGCTTTGCTCTGCAGATGTGTTTTCATAAATTAGGCTTTGAAGTGCAGCGTGGTGTGTGGAGAATAAGGATCAGAGACTGTGCATCATTATAACAGACGGGGGATAAGTGTGAGACCGTGCCTCCAGGGCCCGGCTTGTGCAGGGAGACGGCTGGATGAGGGGCAGAAAGAGAAGCAATACAATTATGATTGATGCAGGGATTCCCCTTCTCTCTTACAGAACTGAGGCTTTGATGACCCGATAAAACCTGAGGCCTACCTTCTAGCTACATCTCAATGTAAATATCTTGTTGCTTCCTGCTCTGTGCAGCACCAAAGATGAAACGTTCTCAGACGTGGAAATCTGATCTAATGAAAGCCATTGCTCATTGTGATGACTGTTAAAATGTCATCAGTTTCTTTTTAGGAACACCCTTTATGACATTAAAGTGAGAGATACAGAGTGAGAGAGAGAGACACAGATGGCTACAAGGAAACAGATGAGAGGAGGAAGGGCCGAAATATCACCTGTTCAGACATTAAAATGAATAAACTATCTATCTTTCCTCATTCTGGTTTTTGAGGATTCTCAGGTTCACGTTGGGTCAGCAGGGGAACAGATATTCACACAACTGTGAGAGATCTTCACAAATCCATCAGAAATGTGTGAATACGTCTGCTAGATATTCACACATCTCTGGAAATGTGATTATCTTTCAACGTGACTGCTCAGAATCCTATCAAACCAGTGACCATCAAAACCTGCTATTCTCCAGGGTGCGTTCCAGTTCTGCTTACTTATTATCCTCAGTTGAAAGTGGCATGAGTGGGAAATGCCTTGTCATTTATTTCACGACTCCCGGTTGAAGTAATTTAAAATAGGATTCTGACCCCTGAAGACTCTTTGTGGGTATCAAGGCAGGAAAAGGACATTTGGTCCCGGCTAATATATTACTGGAGATCACTTTAAAACCACATATGGATGGCATTGTGTCATACTTCAGACAAAGTAATCACTGCTCATCAGCATGGCTCTCATTGGCTGGAAAGTGTTTATTTTTACTACCCTAATGGAGTTCTGGCAAAGTGGCTTCAGACAGCTTGTATAATGACTAAGCATTTGGAAAAGAACATGTGCGGATCCATGATTGTTTTCCTGTTTTGAGGAACGTTGTGGCATTGATTCACCCTCATGTGAAGTAAAACTTGAGAAAAGTCAAAAATATGCTTTTACTCTGTTTTAGTTTCTATCACTTATCATGGAATTAGAGCTGTGCTATAAAGGGTCTTTCATCAATCTGACTACAACACAGTTTGTACGTTTCTCTGGAGAAATAAATCTGAGTGGTTAAATGTCACAGCACATATTTTTCTGATCTCGCTGAGTTTTTAACTGAATTTGAATGTCACAGTCTGTTACTGTGAAGTTTTCTTTCATTAAAACCTGGACCGTCAGCATTAGTTCATTGAGATATTTGATGTTATTTTCCTTTGCTAATAGATTTACATAAAAAGTGCATTAAAACAGATGTTTAATTAGAGCTAAAACAACAGAATCTTACTAATGTAATTTGTTTTCCTCTTTCATCCTTATAAACAGACATTAGAGGAGACACGTTTAATGAGTACAACCTATTGATCTGATTTATTTGATCGATCGTGATGTCAAGACTGACATTTCATTGTCCACAGGGATGACGACATTAAGAGAGATTACCCTCAAGAAATCTGATTTTGGGTTTTTTCCTACTCTGAAATATTACATCTAAAATCAATAGCGTTTCTGTGAGGTATGAAATGGAATATGATAACTGATTTTGTGGATCATGCAGCATCTAAGCCAAAAAAGGAAAAAAATCATTTGAACAAACACATTTGACAAGATTTGTTATGCACCTGTGAAGTAAACAGCCACTAACTTTCATTTGTGTTTCCCAGGTGTATGAAAGGTTTCTAAAGTACAGTATGTCTATTTTCCTCCAGCCCACACTGTCTCTATATGAGCCTTTCTCAGAACCTTCGCACAGGGTTAAGAATGGATGGATTTCCAGTACAGAAAGAAAGGAAAATCCTTAAGATGCTGGTGTACTGGTGTTGTTCTGTTGTGGGTGCCCTGGTGTACGTATTGATTGTGTTGCAATACAATGTAGATGTCTGAGTGTCTCAGTCAGTGTAGTTCATGTATATTCTGCTCATTAATTTCAGTGGCCTTACACGTTTGTTATTGCTATGGCAACGATCAAAAGATCAACATTTCTGACTGTGAATCCTCAGAAACACCATAGCAGTCAATGCTTACTGTTTACTGGCATAAATCTACTTATCTGTGTGCAGCAGTGTTTCTCAATTGGGGTGGGGCCCACTTGGGGCCTCATAAAGGGGGCCTCAAGATAACAATTGAAATTTTAAAAATCAAGCATTAAAATAAACTTTAAAAAACTATAAAAATATTAATAATAAGTAATATTAAAAATATTTTTTCTTAGCATTTGGACATTTATATACAAATATTCATCTTTTTAGTCTAAACCTTATTAGTTATGCCAAAAAAAGGTTAAAAATTAGATTCTATGATGACGGGGGCTTAATATTAAAAAAATATTATTGTGGACAATGAGGGTCAAAAAGTGTCAGAACCGCTGATATAGAGCATAATTGCATGAAAACAAGTTGCATCCTAATTATTTAAAAAAAATAATGAATGTTTTCCTGAAGTGAAAAGATAATGTTATGTAAAACTCACCTGCTCATATTCATTAAACAGATAAGTGTACACTCATGAACATGCACCAACCTCAGGGTGTTTTGACATGGCCTGATGGTTAATCGGCTCCTTGACCTGTAGGCTAGTGATCTGGTTCCTGGCCCTTAACTGGCTCTAGCACTGGTTTGGGATTTGTCATGTCTTTTGAAGAGGTCCCGGCAGGGTCTGCGCTGTCATTGACCCGGCTCAGCTAAGCTTGATTATCGCACGGGTCAAAGTTTTAATTCAACCTGAGCCACAGTTGCTATTCTGCTGCTCTCACAGAGATCAGGGCCTGAAGTAATGAGATTTTCCCTAGCAGGTGATTATTTGGAGCAGTCAGCCAGAAAGGGCCTGATCTCCAGTGATGTTCACGCTTTGGGTTTGAAAACATTACCCGGAGTCTAATTTTAGGGGGAGCTTTTTTAGGGCAGGTTATGGGAGAGACTGAAATCGCTTCCTTTAAATACATGAGTCTCACTGTGTGCCTCAGGAAACAGGCAGCGAACCATTGTTTACCTAAAAAAAATTGATAAATAAATACAGTAACCTGCACATGACGTCACTGATAAAGTCTTTGTGGTCGTACTATTTTGGACACGGAGCAAGAGTTGCTTGCAAGTCTCTCAATAAAAATGACGAATATGACAGGGCCTCTCACGGCCGTGTCAGCCAATTCGTCATTCTGTCAGAGGACATGATAAACAGCCCCATCCTCTCGTCTCAAATGACACTTCACACAGCACCGCTGTGGCTCTCAGCCTCACCCAAACTCCGCCTGCCAGTCACAGCATTTCTTCTGTCGCACATCTGCACCTCAGTGCCACGTGTGACAGCAGGGGTCAGATTCGCAGTCAGACTTTCCTCATACAGCCATCTGACTGAACAGTGACAAAACCCTGAAGAAGAGCTTAAACATACAAAATCTCTCATCACAATCTCTCTTACAGTAATGCCTGGTTTAGATCGTGATTTGATCTGTTATTTCCGCTGTGCAAACAAAAATGTCTGACCCTTGTCAGATTTGAACAACAGCTGTAAATAAATAAAGACGTATTATGTTGCTTATGTGCTGTGAGTAAGGAGACGTTCTTTGTCTGTAAACACAATTTTTTAAGTGTCTTAACACACTAGAAAAATTGTGTTGACAACACATTTGATGAATGGGTTCATTACAGTCAGAGAGTGTTTGTTTATTTGTTTGTTTGTTTGTGTTTGGGGGGTTATATTGAGAAGAAATTCTCTATTCCTCTAGAATTGAGATTTCCATTATTTAAAATAATGGAACACTAAATGTTAATCTATGGAGCTACCTGAGGGATTTAAAACTAATAAATGAGAAAAATAAAATGTGGCAAATGATTATATTGGACTTATTGTTTCATATTAGATCCAAGAATGATGCAAGTTGAAATGATGAGAATTAGTTGCGTGTCATGCCTCAGTAGCGTGTTGCCTTCATTAATAATCAAGCGTTCCAATTATAGTGGAAAGCATGTTAAGAATGCTAACAACCAGGCCAAATGAGCTGTAAGTGTATGTTTTATATGGCTCTGTTTTTTATAATTTCCTGATGCCATAAATCATGCAAGCAATAAATTGTAGCCTATTGCTGACATTTTTTCAACTTCCCATTATGAAGGCACAAAGCATCCTCTGTCCAATAGGATGACCCGAACCCACAGGTCTGAAATGTTTCCATGTTTTTCCAATTTTTACAGTTTTAATAGTTCCGCTGTATTTTTATATGAATGCAATAAGGGTAAAAGTCCTGTTTACTTGGTAAACAAAAAATAAGAGTTTTTGGAGATTGGATTTGAATATGATGTAGGCTGAAACGGTTGCTATGGTAACACTTCCGAAGAATAGATGGATGAGAGGGAAAGTTATGAGCAGGTGTGGCATGAGGAAGTACATCAATTGCTGTTGCCTAGAGTGGATCTCAGTCTGAAACCAGTGAGAAATAATAATGCCAGCAGATATTGGCAATATCCACTGAGAAGTTGCTAATATTGATCACAATTATGTGTTGGAAGTAAATCTTTGGGTGGGCAAAATGACAGACAAGAGTAATTCCAGAGTTCTGAGTCCCTTCTTCAACAGTCAATTAGGCTTGTTGGATATTAATGTTATTGACAGAAACATAGCAGAAACTAAATTTATAAATTAAACACAACCTTTAATGTCCTTGGGAGAAAGTATATTGCATATTTCTGGTGATATTCAATTCAACCATTGGGGGATTTAATGATCTATAACACTCTAAGCTTTAGAAAATCATTTGTTCTTACCCTTTAAAAAACAGAAGGAAGAATCACCATATAAAAGCAACTGCAATAGCCATGATCCTTTGAAGAGATCTCTTGAACTGTTTAAAGCTTCATAACTTGATGCATTACATTAAGTTTTTCTGCTTCATTCTGAAACTGAGGAGACATATATAACATAAGAACATAGAAGTTCCCACCCACATGCAATAATCTGAAAATATTCTCCTCAGATAATTCATTCTGCCACAACACAAGCTTTTCTCCAACGTTGATTATTAATTTAAACATTATTGCAAATCGTTTCATTACAGTTTTTTCCTGAATTATTGACCCATCTCTTTATATAAAAATCATCAGCTAGGATAAATATTCTTCTAATTTCTAAAAATGACTATCATCAGGTTTTATTTGATGCCCATAATTGTTTCATGTATATCTTGTGATATGAAGCAATAAAGGGTCGCTTTTATATTGGTTTAATGAAGTTTCCAAGTGTAAAATGTAGCATAGTGTTTCCACCCCTAGGAAATATTCTTTGATTATGGGGTTCAGAGGGAGAAGGAAAACAGCAATAAAAGTAATTTTATCTGAGGCATAAAGGAAAATGAAAAACTCTTAGTGACACGCCTCTTTGTAATTGCTCTTGCTAAGATGGCTGATGTTGTCTGATCCCTGGAGAAACATCAGGGAAAATTGCAGTGGGGGGAGGATGGGGGGCGGGGCACGTGCAGGTTTATAAGAATAATGGTGTGATCGATTGCTCTCATGAACCGATTAGCTTATATTTCTTGTGCTGGGTTTAAGTTGCTGGGTTTAAATGTACTGAATGGGTCATTTCTAATTGAGTTATCTGTATCATATAAAAGGCTTTACAATACCACTGTAATCCCCCTCCTGTTGGCAAGTTTTTCACCAAACACCCAAAGATGATCCATTTAAAGTACTTGAATTACAAGTTTTTCGATTCTCAATCTTGTGCTCATGCATCTATACAGAGATTTAGTGTTTTTATATTCATGAATTATTAATATGACCAATATTGTGGAATGATAAATGATAAGAAATTACCTAACAAAATGAGTATTTTATGCACAAGTTTGCTGATAACGGGTATTTTCACCCAGAATGAACTAAAACTCATAATTCAAAACAGAAAAATTCACCTCATTCTTCTGTGCCCTAAAAATAAGACTATTCTGAGGAAACGGCAACATCAATCTAGCAAAGATTTATATCCAGTTGATGAATTTACAGATTTTGCATATCAATGCAAGCATCACAGATTGAAATCCATTCCATTTTACAGATAGCTTTTTGATGCCTTTCCATTACCAGGATGTCACCCTAAGGTCAAATGAAAATGCCATCCCAGTCTAAGCCAGGCGGCTTGATGATGGCACAGAGCCCACTGCTGAATGCTGAAATATCCCTCATAGGTTAACCTCAGTCTCCACAGCGATGACAATGAAAACAGATCTGCTGGTGCGGTTTAAACTCCTTCATATATATTATATACTGCATGTTATTAAGTGATAAGATTTGCATTGGTTGCTGGAAAATTAATGTTCCAAGATTAGAAAGTTTAGATTGCAGTAACTTAAGGTTGGTTTTAGTGATTGTGAAGTGTGTAGATTCAGTTGAAGTGATAATATCTAAATACTTTCTTTCCTAGCACAAAAGAACTTGACATGCAGTGTCATGTGAGGTTAACAGCAAGATCATTTGTTTTCCCAGCAAACACACAAACCGATAATAATGTATACCTTGAATGCACTGTTGTATGCTAAAAATGTATGCTAAATGAGAATTATTTTCATTATATGTGCCTATGTGCACAAATTACCTTTATTCACCTGTTTGTTTTTGTCAGTGCACTATAACATATGCATGTGATGTTCTTTATTTATGTGAGCAATCGCACAGAAGAAACAATGAGAGCTACTGTGATTCCTCACATTGGCACACCTGACTTGACAGATTAGAAAAACCACAAGGTCGCAAGCAGAGCCCTTTCAATAGTTTTACTTGCGTTTCCCTGGGAACACTTTTTTACCTAATCAACCTTTACAATGTCTCTCTCTCTGTCTCTCTCTCTCTCTCTCTCTCTCTCTCTCTAAGCACCAAGTCCCTGATTGCTTTTGTTGCATGGCAGCACAATCTTCTTTCCTGAGCAAGAACTCATCTGCTGTCTTGTTAAAACACTGAAAATAGCACTGGCACATGAAGACCCTCACATCACATAGAATCACAACACAAGATCACAAGAATCACATGCTCTTGTGAATCTTTAAATAAACACACACCCCCTAAATCTGACTGGAAATTAGTAATTTAATTTTAATTAATTGGGGTAAAGAAATAATTTGTTCTATCCATGTTTTCTAAATGGGAGATACAATCACCGATTGTATTGTGGTACTAAGGTTTTTTAGCTCTTGTCTCTGTATAGCATCACCTCCGCACCTGTGTCCCCTCTGCCATCACTACCAAGACTCATCCATTATATCCTGCATGTGTGTTGCACTGTCTGCGTTCCCACTATTTCCATATTGTGCACAAACCTATTGTTTTGAAATTATAATAGACTATATAATTATGTAAGATAATTGAATAAATATGAGTCACAGTTATATAAAATACCATTCAGCTGTTATATACCTGGCTATTGTGTGTATATATATGTATGCATGCACTCTCCTATGCACTCTTTGCATAAATATGTATGCACATATGGGCTTATAGTTTATGGAAATTTGTAAGTGAGGAAAACTTTCACAGCTGAGTTCCTTCTAAGCTTTAGGGTCCGGGTTATAAGGCCAATATTCTTAGTTAAAGCTGCTTTGGAACAATATGTATTGTAGAAAGCACTATATAAATAAATTAAACTTAATTAAAAACTGCTAAAAAGGTTTAATATAAGTTTTCTATGGCTGATACATCTTTGCTAAATTAAACTGTAAATGCCTCATATCACCACACATAGTTTGTGCAGCTGGTTGTTTTTGTTCTTAAAGAACAGCTTGGATATATGAAATAACATTGGTTTGCATGTAAATCATTAAGCATGACGCTGATACTGATCTCTGACCTGTTGACATACTGTGCAGTCAGCTGTAGACCACAGCTGTGCGGTCACTTCCTGCAGAACACTGCTGTGATTTTTCTGCTTGTAATTGTGCACTAACAGTCTAAAAATAACATGACACCGAGATGTCCAGTCCAGGAAATGACACAGGAAAACTGTCCGAGAAGAGGAAACAGACAGTTGGGCCGATCACCACGTAATGATATAATCAAACTATTGTCTTTTTTATGTTATCTGGCATTTCAGATGCCGTGGCCTGACGTAGCTCGGTCTTGAACTGGGATCAGTGATGTGGGAAATGCATTAACCCTGTGCTCTCTGGTCGAGGAAGAGGAACCGTCCCACGGGACAGTGGCGCTGTGTTCTGCCAATGTTATTTCCCGGACAGATTGCACACTTATTGCATTTTGACCTGTTTGGCAGCCTGGTATTGATTTTTGAAGCATTACAGCAATATCACCATGAAAGGGTTTCTCAGAGGGAAGGCTGCAATAAGCTTGTTTGGTTGCTTCTCTCACCACTTCTGGCTCTGGTTGTTTTGTGTTCTTCACTTGACAAAATAAATTCCACCAAAGTCTCTGAAATATTGCTTGGCATATGGCTTCCATTTGGACCGGTGGGAATAGAATGTTAATTAAATAAAGAAAAATCTAATTTCCATGAAACATTACATCTCCTGCATGTTCAAGCCCGGCGCATATGTGCAACTTGTTGCTGTTTGGAGAATCAAGTCAAGTGTGCCTGTCTTACTGCCTTTCCCATCATCTCTCTTTAATTCCGGTGTATGCTGGAGATTGGATGCTAGCCACAGGATGAACAAATGGTGTCTGTCTCCATGGAGCATTAGTTGGTCTTTAGCATGTATTATTGATTTGACTCTCCTAATCACCACCATCTCCACTGTTAGAAACCACATAGTAATGTGGGCAGACAAAGTGCTTAGAAAACATTTTAGACATTACCTTGGCTGGGAATATTGCTTTTTTTCCACATTTGCCTCCTTTTCGCTGTATAAAAGTCAGTTTACCACTGTGGCAACAAGCTTTCATGTCTTAAATACAACACTTCATGTATTATAAAAAGGTAGAGAGATTAAGTTTATATTCATACTTGCCTGTACAAAGTGCACTTAAGGGTATTGAGAGTTTTTATGGCTCTAGACTTAAATATTATGTATATAACATTTCAGAGTTTATTGCCATACTATTTTTTAGCCTGTGCAAACAGATCCACCAGTGCTAATAAATATATTATCATGCTGGGCAGATTTAACAACATTAGAACTCATGACATCACCTTCCTGTTAGAAGCCCACTGAATCATGGGAAATAATAGTCAATACCCAGATGATGGACTTTGAACAGACCAAGGTCTAAACAGACGTTTTCACAAGTAAGATTAAGGCATCAAAATCAATTCGGCACACAGACACATTCTTTTTCACCTAAAAGTGGAACGTTTCACCTGAAGCACCTGAGACCTCCTTCTGCCTGACCAGAATACATCTCACTTCTTCCAAGGTCTCACACGTGCCTCTCACTCAAATCTTGATTCATCTGCACACATTTGCTTAGATATCTGATCAAACAGACAGATGGCCAGGTAGTGTTTGTGTATGAGAGATTGCAGCTTCTTTCAAACACATCCACTTAATTGCAGCAAAAAAAGAGAGTAAAGTCACATCATACCAGTGCTCAAGGTTATCCGTTTATTCAAAACCTGAAAGCACCACATTCAAAAGATGAGCGCTGCATTTCAACAAGTCAGCTCTGTGAATGCAAGTAATGAAAGTTATATTAGATGTAGTTTATGAAATCAGGTGAAAAATAAAGGCGTATAATTCAACAGGACGCATTTAAGGTAACGAATTCCTTCAAAAATGAAAGTGTCAAAGACATGGAGGAGTGACAAGTGACAACTGTGGGTGCTGTGAAAACGTGTGGGAGGTTTAAGACAATGAAAATGAACCGTTGATGGACGTGTTGAGTTCACTGAACTGAAATGTTACAAATATAATGTAGCATTTCACAAAAACTATCTCTGGACATTATTAACCACGACCAAACCTCGCACGTCTATGCTTACAAAGACATTGACATTTTAAAAGTTCAAATAATAATAATAATAATAATAATATGCATAAGAATTAATAAAAGTTTCTACATCTGACTGAGATTGATGATGAAGAATAGAATTGTGTTCAGATCACAAACCAGGTAAAAAAAGGAAAATGAATTACCTGTATGTTTTAATACACATTTAAAAAGAAGTTGGAGTGAAAGACTTGATAATAAAAACATTACATTACACAAACAATCTATTATCCCTCATCCTTTTGCAAATGCACTTGGCACAATTCATTATCTCTACACTCCATCATTTTGGCTCAACCTGACTAGAAGCCTGTGCCCTTTGCTTGCCTTGTTATACTCAGAAAGTCTTATAAATCCAGCTCATCTGTGCTATTTGTTCAGTTGCTGACGGGGACCTTCCGCCCCAATGTAATCTCACCTCATTAACATTTTAGGTGACGAGACTGACATGGCCCTTATAAAGAATTCATGAGTAAGGCTTATGGCCATATTAACATTTTAGAGGCAATAAATTACAGTTCACTGTACGTCTTTTTGCGTGTGAGCCGGAGACACGGTCGAGAACAGGAGAATGAGAATGATGGTTATTTGTTAAAGATGTGTCTACTTCCTCCTATAAAGAGTGAGCGCATGGTCCGTCCCATTTAATACAATTAATGCATGGTCCATTTCACACATTTTCCATTCGTAGCGGTCTTTTTAACAACACAATACTTTCCTAAGGACTATTTTAGCCATAGAAATGTAATAGAAGGTGTGCACAAATGCTTAGATTCAACTTAACACGCCCATACAGCGTTTGCAGAAAACACTGCGTTTCATCCTTATTTAAGGATCCTTTTTTAAGGATTTAAGTATCTTGATGAATCACGCATGTCCCACAAAGCCATCACGCAACCCCAAGGAACACGAACCTGTTTTCTGCCCTGTGTTCGCATGGAGTGAGATACTATCTATTACCTCGCCATAAACAGCGTGAGAGAGTCTCCGTCTCAGCGGCACCCGCTGACACCCGCCTGCCTTGAGAGGAGGCGTAGCGCTCAGAGGAGGATTTTCACACAAACAACAGAGACTAAAGACAAAGCGTCGCGGAACAAAAAAACACATCGCGGTGATGGTGTGGGCACAGACTGGTGCCGCAGAAGCATGCGAGCTCGGTCAGTCTGTGGGCCAATCTGTGGCGCCGAGTCCTGGCAGGGAAGGAGCAGCCTTGCGCGGTGACTCACCTCGCAGTCAGGACGGCGGCATTGCGCCAGGATGAGTGTGGAGCGGCGATCACAGCCGCCAATTACACAGAAACTCAAGTCACTTTCTCCACCGTGGCCTATACTGACAGCGGCAAGCGGGGCAGAGGTGCTTCACACCCTGTCACCCTCCGTACGGCCCGATCAAACAAATTGGACAGTTGCAGGTTGGGCGAGAACGCAAAAGTTTGCGCTTTGTTTCATTAGTGCAAAACAGAGGTGACCGGCAAAAGTCTTTTCAGATCCATCATAAGTGTGACTTGTCACAAGCTCGCCCACTTTGCAATAACAGAACAGTCTTAAAAAATGGATCGCAGGTTATGTGTCATTTATCTGGATTTTAGAAAAGTTTTAAACAAAGTTCACAGAGCTCCTAAATGTGCAGTCAGGCATGCTTCGTTGTTATCAGGTAGATGTGTTATCAAATCTTAACACTGGCTAGTTCTTGTACTGGAGGAACTGTTTTAATAAAAACTACAATTAAATATCGCCATGTTTGAAGTCTGAATCTCTGCTCAATAGTTGATCTCGAGCAACAATGACCTGCACGCGTTACCATATCTGATGTTAAATCACAAGTCATGTGTTATTTTCAGCCACGTATTATAACAGAGGCAGCAGCATTATTTGGTAAGCAGAGGCGCATCAGACTAACAGGTTTCTATGACGTTATGGGTTGATTTTTGCACGGGTCTATACTGCCCTCTTTCGGTCCGGTCCAGGGCTTTAACACCAGCCGGAGACGAATGGGAGCTTCGCCACATCACGTTAACTAGCAGTGATTAGTTGTTTTTCTTTAATCCCATTTAGTGGCAGTTACCCAGTTAACACCCACCAGAACAGACGTCTAACTGCATCAGCGGAGATTTAATCATGCGTGTCGATTAAGTCTGTCTGACTTGTAAGTCAGCATCATTTATTTGACAGTGGCCTGACAGTTAGTAAACTACAGCCTGTTTTTTGTGTGACGCGAACAGTCATACATCTACATCTACATTCGGCCTCTTTACAGGTTTAGATAATCAATTGTCGTATTTTAAAACATAAAACATACTTTTTGTTTTGCAAAACAACATACAAACATACAGACATACAACAACATACAAACATACAACAACATACAACAACATACAAACATACAAAACAACATACAGACATACAACAACATACAACAACATACAAACATACAAAACAACATACAGACATACAACAACATACAGACATATAACAACATACAACAACATACAGACATACAACAACATACAAACATACAAAACAACATACAAACATACAACAACATACAAACATACAAAACAACATACAAACATACAAAACAACATACAAACATACAACAACATACAAACATGCAACAACATACAAACATACAACAACATACAGACATACAACAACATACAAAACAACATACAAACATGCAACAACATACAACAACATACAGACATACAACAACATACAAAACAACATACAAACATACAACAACATACAAACATGCAACAACATACAAACATACAACAACATACAAAACAACATACAAACATACAACAACATACAAAACAACATACAAACATACAACAACATACAGACATACAACAACATACAAACATACAAAACAACATACAAACATACAACAACATACAAACATGCAGCAACAACATACAAACAACATACAAACATACAACAACATACAAACATACAACAACATACAAAATTGTTTTATGGCTGTAAAACTAAAGCGTGTGATTGAAGACCCCAGTGCTTACATCGCGTATAATCTGTCGCTACCACAGACACTTTGACACGGTCCCCACCCTCTGCGCAATGAGGTAATGAAAAGTTACGTGTAATGTTTTATCATGCTTATGTCATAAAATAAACAAATGGAGCAGTCATAACCTAAACCCCCACTGAAGTTCCGCGTTTCTTTACTGCAGTCTCTATAGGCACCATGGGGAGGTTTAAATAATTGTAAAGCGGCGCTTACGGTAGGGGTCCTTCGTTCATTATAATAGGGGATAACAAGGAAGAGTGAATTCTTGATGGGGTCATGCTTTGATCTCTCTATCTATCTGTTTGCCTGTCTGTCTGTCTGTCTGTGTCTGCACAATGACCCCCATTACCCAATACAGGCAAACAAACAGTACGTAGAGGATAAATAGGATTATTAATCGTACAATATCTTTAAATCTATTTGAAAGAACCCCCCCCCCCTCCCAAAAATGTACCTGAAGTTATTCGTTCTAACTGTTCAAACTTTGCTGAGTTTAAGTTTACATGATCAACTTATAGTAGTTTCCTGAAACAGAGATAAAGGCAGATGTTTTCAATTCAACACGGAAACTGTTTTCATTGAAACCAAGCATGGTGGGGTAAGCAGGGGCGCTATTGTTTTTTTGGTGACTTCCCCTGCCCCCATCTTTCGGATAGGCGGCGGATTAAGCCCTCTGTAGACTAGAGTCCACCTTCAGTTTTTTCGCACTACTCTAACTTTCTCAAACTTATGAGAAACTTCAATGCACTCTCTCTAACTTTTGGCCTTTGAGGGCTGAAACACTGCTAAGCTCCACTCACGCTGGGACTTTATTAAAAAAAACAATGAATTGCAAGCAAACTTTCTTGGGTTTACAGTTTACATTTATCTTTATTGTAAGTTTTTCTATCACTTATGGATATTCGTCAAGCTTGTTCGAGGGTAGCGCATATTCAGGAGCGGTCCACAGGCACAGAAATAAGTAAGTGCATCTAACATGACACAAATGTTGACGGAATATAATATATATAATATTATATTTTTTATTTAATTGACTAAACAGACATTTGTTAGGACTTTGTGTAAACTTTAAAGGCATGTCTTTGTGTTAATTTATGAACTTTGTCTCTTACCCTAGTATTGAAATAACATTTAAATTGTATTAGTCTGCCTGGTTATTTGTTAAATCGATAACGCAACGCGTAACAAGAGGCTAGTCAATTTATTGAACTTTGTTTTCTCCCCGGTTTTACACTGGGACGTATTAAGGATATTGCTTTCAATTTTAAAGCTATCTCCAATCGTACATAGATTTATGCATATTTTTAGTGTATTTTATCAATCACCAGCTATTAAAATGATCAAATCATTCATTTTTTAATTGTTTATCTGTTTCTTTGGACATTCTTTACAGAAACTGGTGCGCTTTTATTGTTCAGAAAAACGTGAGTTGCACCGTTCAGGACAACGTGGAGAGTTACGTTGAACCTGAAGCGGCGCCCTGCCCAGAGCATCAGCCGGACTGTGAGCAACAAGTGATGTAAGTACCTCCAGAGACCGGGAGGGGCGTGAGGAAGCATTGCGTTAGGTAGTGGTTCTGCTCCTTATACGGACTCCACCAAATCCACAGTCCTCCAATAAAAGCAACAATGTTAGCTAGACATCAGCATGTAGTTTGTTTAGTTTGGAGCCGATTATGGGAATCCGGATTCACGCCGTTTTCACGTGTAAAGTCTGTAGCGGAATAGGTTCGTTTTGGAAAGATGTTTGCGATATTAATGCAATCGATGTTTAAAGCTGGTATTTAGCGAACTGACAGATGAAAAATAAAAGAAAAACTTATTGTTTATACAAGTTGTATTTTGATCACGCATATATTGTTATACTTAATAACATGTAGCCGCAAGGAAAGGCATCAGAATGACGTCACATCGTTGTTTCGATATCCCAGCCTTCAGGTTGCTTACAGATTTGGCACGGCAGGAAAAGATTGCTTTCATTATTATATTAAAACATTTAGTACAAATGAAAAGTTAATGACATTTTCTTCTTTAAAAGGTCTGCTCTTGAGTCAGAGACAGAGCTGTGGTGCTCTCATAGAAAATATTACTCACGGATCGAAACATTCATTCCTTTTGCAGAACTACTGCCAGAAGAAATGATGTTAGCTGTTTGCTTTTAAAACTCATCGGGTCACACAAATGTTTGACTGATTAAATACATGACTGGTGAAAGGTATTATATAATAATATTATATAAAAATGATGTGTTAAATACAAACAATAAAAATGATTGAATAACCACCAAAATTACATATTTATTTAATTGATCATGTAAGAAATTCATAACTGTCATATGTGACTAGAACGTCTTTACAAAGACCCATTTTTATGTCAACTGATTTGTAACTGTGCGTTTCAATTTGCTGTTTTATAAGATTTGTATGATTTCACATCCAATTGCAGAATTATTCATCAGCAGCAACAAGATCAACATCATTAGGTGAAGCTTAAACAGACAAGGCCTGAAGTCTCTTTTTAATAATCCCTCTTGATTGGTGCAAGTAAATGCTTGTCTTCACTTTTCCTTTGATCCTGTAATGGAGCCAATACTGTCAGTTCATGGACTGTTGCTCAAGGTTCAAAGTAATGGAAATAAGTGGCTTAAGGCAAAAGTGTCTTAGGTTTTTCTGAGATGTTTGATCAAATCATGACGATGGTCCAGAGTCAAAATGTTTGTTTTTGGTTTTTACTTTTCAATAATATAAAAGATCTTTCTGTCTGTTTTTGTAGATACAGGACTCGATTTCGACCAACTTACAAGATAGCATACAAGATTGTGACCGAGCTAGAATGGAGATGTTGCCCAGGATACCAGGGTCCAGACTGCAGAGAACTAAAAGGGTCTCCAAACAGACAGACAGTTTATCCACAGTCACACCAACCTTCCTATTCTGGACAACCTCGTCATGCACAAAGTAGGGAACGTTTCTAAACAGTTATTTTAATTTAATTGCATTTGAGTGGATGATTTAAAGTATAGCATCAGCTGTAAACGATTTATGCCATCACATTTATTATATTTTTATGCTGTTACCGTAGGGCCAGAGCGACGGGAAACAGCACAATATGATGTCAGACGAGGAGCTGAAAAATCACGCATGTTGGAGAACGAAGTACAACGTCTGTCTCAGACTGTTCTGGATCTTCAGGCAGCCATGACTGGCTTGGCTGGGAACCTGCGCACAGAGCTGCAGGAGGACACCAGCAAGATGCTCATCACTCTCCTGAATGACAGGAATTCACCCGTCAGCGCACGAACAGGTGGCACCGAGGAAAGTGTTGTGCAGCTGGACGGCCACCAGGCCACAAGAGGTCACACAGGCGGGGAGAGAGAACTCGAGCAAGTGCTGTCCAGGCTAAATGATGTGACAGATGCTCTCAAAAACAAAGACGAAGCGCTTAAGGAGCTGCGAGGAACGGTGTCGGGGCACGATGGGCAGATCCGAATGCTCATGGATGCCTCTCAGGGCCTGCCTGTCGCAGGGGCCGCCCCGTTAGATGTTGACATGCTCCAGACCTATATTGATGAAAAGTTTGAGAAACTCAAGAAAGATCTTGTCACAAACATTGAGGATCAGATGACCAATGTGAAAAATACATGCAATGAGAAGATTGAGTCTCTTCAAAAGATGTGTGAAGAAGGCAAAGACAGTGGCTATGATAGTCTCACAGATCTTGTGCACAACAAGGAGGCGGAGCTTAGAAAGGAAATCAGTGAGCTTCGCTTGGATTTGTCCATGTCGGACGGTATAGTCCGCACAAACCGGCAAACAACAGAGCTAAAAGAGATTGGTGACTATAATGATTTGAGGCGGGAAATTAATCGTGTAGCGGATGCTCATCGTGTCCTCAATGCACGAATGGACAATGAACTGCAGCATCTGTCCACGCCAAAGTATGAAGATGAGCTCTTAACACGTTTAGAAGACTTGGAGGACAGAATGAACGTCACTGAGAAAAATGCAGAAACCTATTGCTTTTATGCAGATGAGAAGCTTACAGCAAAAATAAATGAAGACGTAGCTATAATACATCAACTTTTGGATGACAGACTGAACCATGTGCAGAATCAGTTTACTGCCATGCTGACTGAGATAAACAACAACACTGATTCTGTTGGTACGCTGCAAAATCACATGAATTCTAATAAGAACCTCATTCAGGGGTTGGAGGACAAATTTAATGCTATTAGTCAGATATGCTCAGCCGGCTGTGGGACCAATCTACCCACCGACCTCCAAAAAACAGTTGGTTTGGACAGTCTTGTAAAGGATTTGAGACTCTTCAGAAATGACCTGGACGTTTTACGTTCTGATACTGTAAACAATGTAGCGAAGCTTCATGCATTAGAAGATACAATTAATAGGATGTCACCTGAGAAACAGTTTATCAATGCACATATGCAGGACACGCACAAAAGGCTTAATGTTTTGACTGACAATGTTAATGGCTTAACTGGAGCTATGACAGGAATAGAAGATATGCTAAGCAAATTTAGCCAAGAGCTTTACACTTTAAATTCCACGTGCTGTCATGCAGGGCAGGTAGGCCATCCTTATCTTCAGGTTGAAAGCAGCTCAAGTCACAACCAGGTTGAGGATCTAAGAGACAAACTAGACAAACTGAATGCTCGAGTAACCACAGAGCTCAGTGTGTGCAAGTTCAACACAGATGGAGTAGCTGAGGGCGTGTCTGCAGTAGACGACAGAGTAACTGCTCTGGAGAAGATTTGTGAACAGATTGGAGGGACAAATAATTTCCAGGGCCTTTTAGGGGACTTGGAAAGGAAAGTGGCAAAGATGAACACCACTCTGGATGGCCATTCAGGAGACATCACAGCCCTTCAGAACTCTCTTGGGAATTTACAAAGCCAGCTAACAGATATTTCCAAGCAGATCCTTAAGGATCATACAGCTAGAGAACACGGTAAGCATTCATTCAAATAATAACGGAAAACTGAGGGAAGCACAAATCCCTGTTTTAATGATTATAGCCAGTGGAAAGTGGAAACTGAATGATTGCCACCAATGCATAAGTCAGTCATTGTATTTGGCTTTAATGAGGCCTTATATTTTAATTTTGAATCTCTCACTTTTTTATTTAATACCAAATATGGTATTTCTATTTTATTTAGAGCTTGGAAACTCTAAAAGCTTGGCATCAATAAGTTTCTATGTCTTTAAGTAAAATCTCTTTCCATACTGAACCAATAAGGGAATACAAAACAATAACCAGCGTCCCCCCAAGCTGTTGAGAAGCAGGGGGCCAGTAAAGGTTTTTTGTGCCTATATGTACATGCCTGTGATATTTCAAAACAACACTTAGGCACTTTGGAAGTGTTTTTTATTTTTTAGAAATGTTCATGTTTTTTCAGGTTCTTGCAACAATCTTACAACATTAACAATTCATGCCATTTAAAGGCACACATATTCTAAAATACCAATGTTCAGTCAGTAGTTATATAAATTTATGATAAAAATCTGATTAAAATACGTCAGTCACTTAAAATTATCATTTAGGCTAGCTACGCAAAGTTATGTTGCCAGGTAACCATAAAATAGAATATATTCCATATTATGGTTACCTGATATAGAATATGGCAGCACATATGCACACGTGCCAGTATTTTACACAGACTTTACATTTTTTCATTTGGCAGATGCTTTTATACAAAGCAACTTACAGTGAATTCAACGTACACATATTTTTTTCTTATCAGGACTTGCCTTCCCCTGGGATTGAACCCACAACCTTTGTGGTGTTAATGGAATGCTCTACCAGTTGAGCTAGAAGGAAGGCTAGCTTTAAAATGGCTCATGAACTTTTGTCTTTATAAAGTGTGTTAACTTGAATCTGGCTTCAGCCTGACATAACAAGTGACTGCAAACCAAAATCCCTCTTTTCCAGTGTTTTTAATAGCTGAAGAGATGTGTGGTCTGTGATTATCTTTTTGTTCTGCCCTGCTTTCACTGCCTATAACGTTTAGAACTGGGGAGTGAGTTTAGTTCAGTCACAGGCAGGTCTGGTAATCATTAAACTCTAAAGTCAATGTAAGGGCCTCTGGAGGTGATAAATTCCCACACCCCACTGCAGATGTTCAGTTTTCAGATGACTGTGATGTCACAGGAGAACACACGTTTTCTGCATCCTGTTAAAAGCTGATGTCATAATTCCTGATAAGGGTGGAGGCAGATATTTGAACTCCCATTTATTGCAACAACGACGGCTCTCTTCCAAGAACTTTAGCCGGTAGATGACCCTGTGTTAATGTGCTCTCTCTCTCTCTCTCTCTCTCTCTCTCTCTCTCTCTCTCTCTCTATATATATATATATATATGGCCTTCAAAAGGGATCATTATTTTTTTATAAAGTATTATTAGACAATCATGTTCTTTTAACCTCAAATAAAGAATAAGCTGCAGCTATTGCTAAAGCTAAAAGTGACCGTTCCTGTAAAGCATGTGTTAGTCTATTGTGCACGTTTCTCAACACGTTTCCTTTGTGGTGAGACATGATACAGTTAAAATTAAAGTTAGGAACACAATAGAATTTATCCCTGAATAGCTTTAGCATTACTCAAGCTCTTTGGCTGCAGACCGTGGCAGGGGCATGTTGCACAATACAGTAACTCTGGATGAAGACCATCTAACAGTTTCTCAGTGTCAGAGCAGCTACACTGTGAAGCTCTGCAGCTCAGATTCTAGTAATTTACTCTAATGGCTCTTCATGGATTCTTCATTACTTTCGTCATGGCTCAAGGCATCAATTAGGCATGAGAATGTTTCAGGGAAGAACAGGAGTGATGTTGATTCATTTTTTCTGGCAGCAAGTCACATGCACTCAGAAAAATATCCTCAAATTGTTTGTTTTGGAAACAATGATTTGACTTTATGTCTTCATGTCTGTTTGATTGTTTTTCCATGACTGGTGGGAACGTTCATAACAAATAATCTCAACACACATTATCTAATGGATTGAGGTTCTCCTGATGTTTCCTAAAATGGATCTGAACTTTACATGGATCACGCTTCCCCTCCACACTCTTATCAGTTGAGTTCCACACTTCTGTCCTTCCTCTCACATCCTGCTGATTGGTATCTCCCATTCAGAGGATGTTCAAAAAACTCCTTCCCTCTCTTGACGAAAGCATCTATATGTTACGCAAGACGCTCTTTTTAAGCTTGTTTTTTTACATAATCTTTGGCCCCTGTGAGAGCAGCTTCTGCACATTGTGTGATGAGATAAACAGATTTTAATTGGCAAACTTGAAGGTGTTCCCCATCTGGGTCTGGGTTCAACTTTCTCTCTCAATTCCAGGAACCCATCTGGAAATTCTCAGATCAGATTGGATCAGGCCATGAGCGAGGCTACGTACAGATCCGGCCATTATGGCAGGGTGCAAGTCATTTTACTTGATGTGTATGTGTGTGTGTGTGTGTGAGACAATCATCCTACAAACATTTTCACTTTCCCAAGCAAAAACTGTCCACCAAAAGAGCATTCTGATGTAAAATGGTAAATTCACTTCCAGTTTAGTAATTTAGTTAATTCCAGTAAGTTAATTAAAGTCCATTAAAACCTCAGGATTCTAAAAGCTGCGTCACCACAGACGCTGCATCTTTGTGATTTTTTGTTTGAACGCCATGTGATTGTGTTTGTGATGATTTGTCAGTTATTTTTGCTCTGACTGCCAAACAGACTTGTGGGGAACACACAGATAGATGCCTATTATGCCCTTGGGGATGTAATTTATGTGGGTGGGAATATGTTTGTGTGAAATCTGATATTTGGGCATCAGCTAAATGCAGGCAAACAGCACTGATGCAGGATTTTAGATGAGTGCATTTTGCCAGTATCAGTTGATTAGCTTTGAAGTGAACTCATGGGACTCAAGCTCCGCCTCCCCTTTGGATCAATTACTACTAAAGCCAATAAAATCCAGATTTAAAATAGACCCTGTTGTGAAATGACGCATTTCACTTCTCAATTTAGACAGCAGCATCTGGTACGACAAGGAAGTTTTTTTCACATAGCTGTGGAAAGGCTTGTAACCCACAAACAGATTAAAAAGAAATTGTGGAACGAGGTTTTGGAAAACCAGATGCATGCGTGATGTGTGAGAACTTTAAGGTTGGAAGTGTGAACTGAGAAAAAGATTTTCTCCCTCATTAGACTCAGTAAGTCAGAACTGACAGCACAGCCTAAAGACCAAAGGCTTTGTAAATATTAGATGTACTGCAAGGTTAAAAACTAATCCTGAATGGAGCATTAAACCTTTCTCTGGTGTCTTTTAGAAGCATCTCCATTGGGTTAACTACTGTCAGCTGAAATATTAGAACAATATTAGAAGTTAACAGCTTTCATGAAGGGTTTCACAATATGGGTTGCATAGCATTAGAAGGCTTTATGGGTAATGCTGTAAAACGAATGTTGGCAATCAGACTTTATAGACTTTCCGTCAGCTTTATATTTTTTTGTTTAATTAAAGCAATAGTTCACAAGAAAAGAAATAAGATTTTCATTATTCACTCACCTTTGTTGTTCCAAACCTGGACTTTTTCCATGGAAACAAAGGAGAGGTTTGTAGAATATTCTATTTCCATGTGAACAAGGACTTGTGTAATGCTGTAAAATGACACAAGAATTACCATATATGTTGTTCTTATTGGTGGGAGATTTAAATTTCACATACGGTCTCAAAAAAATATGTGAATATATTCATTTGGGTGTCTTCTGTGATAGTGTTATGAGACTGTTCTTGATTATTTTGGACCATGACAACTCATTCACTTTCATTATATGGAAAATAGTGGATATTAGATACGCTTCAAAAATTCACCTTTTGTTCCTTTCAAGGTGATTTGATTTGTCCATCTGGTTTTCTTATGCTCTGAATTAGTGCGTGCATTGCCAACAAAAACTAAATCTTCATTGCATTTTTCTCTTACAGGTCTGCCTGTGAGCCAGGAGAGACCTGAGATGGTCCCACCATTACAGCCCAGAAGACCTTATATTCCCCATATCCACATACCCTTAATAATACCGCATAGGATGGTGCCAGTCACTGCCCGCCCCCCTGTGTACAATCCTCACGCTCCACGCCAGCCCTACTTCCCCCAGCCACCCACCAGCCCCAGGCAGCCCAGTCACCCTGTACAACCCAACCAGCCTGCCGTGCACCAGCCGGTGGTGGTCACGGGGCAAGCCGGTCCACCCGGATACGTGCGCAGGGTAACAGTCAGACGGGATCAGACCTCAGGGGACACAAAAACACCCGTCACAGGGTTCGCAGGTTCACCAGGTATGATGGAGAAAAGGTGACAGTGGTTTGGAAGCTTAAAGCTTTTGGCCTGGAGTGTTAACTTGAAGTTTATTTTCCATCTTTCACAGGCTATGCTCCTGTAAATCCAGTTTCATATAATACTAAACATCATCCAGGTAAGTAATAATTTAGCTGAATGCAGTTTATGGGATCCTTTTAAAAATCATTTTGCTGGCATTATTGTTATAACTTACTGTATGCTGTTCATTTGTTTCTTTAATAGTTGCTCATGTTCCATTGAATCTTGCACAGCAGAGACCCATTGCAACTCCAGGTAGCAAGTTACAGTGCAATAAAATACAGTTAATCTTCTATTGCTTTAACAGATTCATTTAGCAACACAAGACATACAATATCTTTGGTTAATAATAACCAGTTTTTATTGTAGTTTCTTTCATTTTAGTGAAAGTCTGTTACACAGCTAAGATGTAGCTTTGCTGACATTTTAATAAATGAAAAACACACACGCACGCACACACACACACACACACACACGCACACATAGAATAAAATCTTGTATTTGTCAGGATCAGCCTATAATGAGTGATTTTAAACTTACATGTATGTCTCATTTTACATTGTCAGTGTCACAGCAGAACTCCCCGATGGACCCATTTTCATTCTCAGCTGGCCTTACAAGACAGACTGTCTCAGGGGACTTTGGTATCATCCGCTTTGATAGAGTGCTAGTCAATGACGGAGGACACTATAACCCTCAGACAGGTAAGCTCAGATGCTGAAACTCAGTCTGCATCAGTGGTTCTTTATTCTGGTTTTGGCCATTATTAGTACTGAGGATTTTGTAGGTTTATACAAAACACCTGATTTAAGTCATCATTTCATTAGCAGAGAACTTATAACCAGGCATGTATAATTTCAATAACAAAATGTATTCAGTTAAAAGCTAAAGGATTTTATGTATCCTGAACTTTAATGTATAAATCACAGCTATATCCTAGCTATATGGCTATTCCATAGGCCATATAACAGCAACATAGTCCCCAATATAAATTTAGTACTAGGTAAATATTAGTACAAGCACCATACTAGCTAGCTTGACTTTATAAGTTATTAATGTAACAATATTATGGCGCATAATGTTCTCTCCTTTATATTTAATGCTTGGGTTTAGTGTGTTATGTTTTTAATGCACCATCCTTGCAGCAGTTTAGGGTCTGTATGTTACAGTATGACAAATGTTTACATCACTGGGCACTATTTTAATAGCCTCGCCATGGGCCACTCCAAGTACTACCCTACACCAACAATTGTCTATAATTGTCTAGCGCACAACCTATATCCTACTTGGCAACTGATTTTATCCTTCTCTGTAGGAATCTTCACAGTGCCCACCGATGGCCGATACTTGGTCACCGCTGTTCTCACGGCTCCGCGGGGTGAGCACACAGAAGCCGTGCTCTCCGTGTCCAATCGCAGCGTGCAGAAGTTAGACACAGCGGGTTACTGGAGTGGCCACCCGCGGCTGTCCCGAGATCAGTGTGCGTGTGGTGGGTCTGCATCCTTCAGTCTCATCCTTCCACTCCGGCAGGGGGACACTGTGTCTTTGGTCCGCACCGCTGGGAAGCTGGCGATTTCAGAATCTAGAGAGATCCTCTCCACCTTCAGTGCTATTTTCCTCTACTCACCTCAAGCCAAGAGATAACCCATAAATCACTGCAGTGCTTTAGTAACATGACTGTTTTAATGCAAGCCTAGCCGTTCACCATGCTGCCTCACATTGTAAGATTTGTGACTATGCAATAGAGTTTGGCTTCGGTTATTTATCAACCTCAATCACTTTTTTGTTTTGCAATTGTACCATATGTATTTTTAAGGAGGAATGTGTTTAATATTAAAATAGCATCCCAGCAAGGCACCATAAATTTGTGCCATAGAAACAGAACATAGAAGTAATAATCTATATATTTGCATTAATCTATATGGTTTTCTTTTGAAATTGTTAACTTAGCAAATATGTGTAAATGTAAAAGCAGGTTTATATATTTTTACAACAATAAAGTAACAAACGTATGCCTTTTAATCTGTTTAGAACCACGCAAGGCCCGCAAGGTTAAGATCACATGGTTTCAGTGTGAATAACACGTTTTCACAAGCAGTTTTTCAGCATCTATAAAAACGTGCTACTTTGCATGATTTAAGACACAAAGTTTATATTTGCAGTTTTCCTCAGGGTGATGAATCAGTTTTCTCACTCACATGCACAGCTGCACTCCAGAGAAACATTCCTTCAGATTTACTTTGACAGCTGCACTTTAAAAAACAGATGCTTGAAAAGAGATGCAAACACTATATTAGACATTGTGGTAACAATAAGGTTTCATTCATTACCAGTAGCTAATGCATTAGCTAACATGAACTAACAATAAGCAGCATATTTTAAATAATTCTTTTGTTAATGTCTATGTTAAATCAATAAAAATACAATTGTTTATTGACATTATTGCATTGTTGACATACTACATTTAAATGAATTAGTAAAAGCTAAAATGAAAATTTGCTAAAAATGATACATTTTGTAGAAGTGTTCTTCATTGTTCATGTTAACTAATGTAGTTAACTAATGCTAACAAACATAAAATGTTACCGATATTATCTAGTGAATTTTGGGCTTGTGGGTTGATAAACTGTATCCACATAATCTGTAATTGAAAGGCAATAAAACTCATTTTCCCCACACACTGGCCTTTTCTTCCAACTGTTAAAGTTAACAAGACTGAAGGGCCCTGAAGTTTGTAATCAAAGCAACAGCACAACAGTAATAACATGAGCAGGTTTTCTCTGTATAAGGTCCACACTGCTGTAGTAAATACATCTTTAATAGATTCATAAACAATGTCCAAACCATAGATCTTTTTTTGGAAATTTATACTACAATTATCTATTGAAAGGTATTTATCCTGGTCAAATGCAACGTGAAGCTATACATCAAAACCAAGAAAAGCAGCGTCACAGAAAATGTTTAACCAGAAATAAAAGCAAGTAAAACAAAAGGCATCAAAATTAAAGAGACATGAAACTATTCAGTAATTACAACAACAGGTTCAACAACATAAATTTTTTTAACATTATATTTTTCTTTGTTTTTTTAACATTTACGTTAAGTTTATACATTGAGTGTGTTTATCCCACACAATAGGCATAACTTTCATAGAAAGAATGGGATTTCTTTGTTAACAGTTAACAGATTTCACTTTCAAACATTGTAACTATAGACAGGAAGAGCAACACACACACACATTACATCACAACAGTCAATTTCACCACGGAATGCCCAGATATTTCCCTAAATAAATGATTTGCTTAAATGAATACATATTGTGCTCTAGCTTTGTTCAACTACTATTAACTTTAGCACACAGTGCTCTAAAACATCTATCCTTAAGAGATTTTAAAGGAATCTGACCAATGCCCCAGATGCACTTAAAAAAATCATGGTTATGCAAGGGCCAAGACCTTAGTGACCAGCTGGCTCATAACTTCAGTCAACTCTTACCAAGAGGGAAAAAGATTCAAACGCTCTTTTCCTTAACATGCTCATCAACTTCATTATTTTAATAAATAACATTATTTGCTGCTCAAGAGTTCACCAATAGCAAAAATGCACAATGGGATAAAGCATAAAACATAAATGTCATACTCCAAACAAAGCATGCAAAGACCTGGTTATTAGAAAACAGAAACTTAAAAGGCCTTTGAAATGTCATAAACATCCTACGTTTAAGGTACAATGACACACTGTCAATACCTCCATAATGAATGCACATATTTACTCTTCAGAACTTAATACAGTCATCTTACCGACGTTCGGTTTAAGGATCTAAAAGTGCTTAAATCCTCGCAATGTGCACAAAAGAATGTCAAAAAGTTTCAAACAATATTGCATTTCCATCATGAGTTAAGTGCAAGATGATCTTGTTTTTCTCTCTCCTGGCTGTGGCTGAAAGTGCGATCGTTAAGGCGTTTTGCAGCAACCAGATGATGAAAATGTCAACGGCAGGGAAACGATACGAAAAACCTTCAATTACGACGGATTGCTTGGTGTAGTTCTCATAGGACTCTAGTTAATTGCAGGAAGTGAGTACATTAAATCTGCTAAACTGTAAATGATGAGCCGTGTCTTCACCTGGCACGGCACACTCTGTGCATGCGTTCCAGTTTCTGAGATTCATTTCCCACCATCTGCCAATGCATATTCAAACTGGCATATCTTCACCACATTATAGGCAGTGCGTGTAAATTAGTTAATTCTAACTAATGCCTTTGTTTATAAATAATGTTTGAAATTAGTCGTTTACTATTATTACTTCGATTTAACAGAATATACCTTTACGTTACCTTTAATCTTACTCATACCCGTCTCTCAGAGTTATTATGTTAGCTTACAGGCCATTGATCATCTAACTAATACTAACTAATATTGTAAACAATAGCTTAGTATTTTACAAGCCCATCACCGGTAAGTTACTTCAGAGATGACACAGGCTAACTATTAGCAGCTAAATTACAATGATACAGAATAGAACTATTAGATTTTGTTAATGGTCTCACAGACAGAGCAGCACCAAATACTTTTGTTTGTGGAAATTGTCCTTAGATTCCATATATGTGATGGTGTGATGGGTTGAAGGATGGGTGTTGTGATGGGTTGCAACTATTCTGGTGTTGTCTCTGGTTTTCAGGTGTCCCAGGTGGTGCCTTTACTCTTTAAGAACCAGAGATGCGAGATGTTCAAGGTTACCAGCTAAGTGGCACTGATGGCAGACTGTGACCAGGTTGTAGATTCAGCAACTGAAAAAGGGCCTTCAGAGATGGTCTACAAAAGCAGATCCTCAGGGCGGATTTCAGGGATGGGTTGACGCCAGAAACAGAAGGTACTGAATTCTGGGAAACTGAAGGCTGAGCTTTGTTCTTTACTCAGCAATGGAAAGACATGGTCCACCAGTTCACTCAATCTACTGTACCTACAAACACAAATAGAAAGAGAGTTAGAGTGTGAAACAGACGATCCAAAATAGACTCCACAAGCAACTTCATGACAATTCTCAAAAAGACCTTAAAACTCTAACTGAGAATGGGTCAGTATTACTCCTCATAAAATCTGGATTCAACAGTCTTCAACTGAAGTTGACATCAAAGCGCATTCATGCACTGGAAATAGGTTTACACTCACGAGGACTTGTTGCCCTTGGTTTGTTCCTGTATCAGCTCTCCTTTGGGGTTGACTGTGAAGATTCTGCAGAGTGGCACTCCAACCTCTTTGTAGGCAAAGACGTCCTGGAAGACAGAGGCACAAAATCAGCATCTGGGCAAACATCTCTGGACCATCAGTGCTGTTTATTTCCATCAAGCACTCAGACATGGTACAGAAATTTCCATTTTTATTCCAGTCTGACATCCTGACATTCACAACTGTTTCATCATGCAACAGATGCATTTCAGCTTGTGTAAACAGCTAGTGTCTCGCTCCAACCAAACAATATCATTTATTCAGCTGGAGATGATCAGCAGGACCATCCACTGCAGCTGGAAATACAGTGCGGGACCCAGATGAGGGCACTTCTAAGGTGACATCATCATCATGACACTGAAGCTCAAACATACATCCACACATCTAACTGCTGAGATCAGCCTGCATTGGCACTGACTACGAAAAGTACGTGCACTGCGGTCCAACTCACATTGGTCCGGTTTCCAAACGCGGCATAAAAGGGATGTTTGTTCGGAAGGAAAAGGTTCTTGATGTCAGTGAGGCATTCAATTTTGAAGATTTCTGGCTTCTTCTCAATTACCTCCCTTTAAAGGAAACAAAACAGACCCGTGATATGTCAAACTTCGTAAGCGAATTCCGATCACAGAAACTGTGAGGTTTGTCTGATACCTGTGAAAAGCAGAGAAGAGGCTGCTGGGGGACAGCATGAGGGGTCCGCGGGGCAGAATGATGCCCCCGTCGTTTACCCACTGCAGATACCCTCGTGTCATGTCTGCCATGCCAATTGCCCTGGCTGAGCAGTAGAGGAATTTATACCCATTTCTGGAAAACACAAAATTTCAGTTCCATAAAGAGATTCTGACAGCTTTTAAACCTAACAATCTATCTTGCCTGTGTCCTGTTACCAGAAAAAAACTTAACTCACTCAGCCACAGAGTGGTACAGCTTTGCGATGCCCTGATGTGTCCAATCCTTCCCAAACTGAGGCAAAATCTGGCCAAACACATCTGACCTACAATCAAAGAAACACATTATTCAACATGACATGTACCTGCATACAAAAAAACAAACAAACAGTGATATCCTCCAACATGTATTTGTTTTACTTGGAAGGAAGTCCAAGCCTCATTCAGCTGGGTTCCCAAATATAGCTTCTGACATTCTTCTCATTCGCAGAATTAATAGACTTGTGAAGGGGAGAGATTTTTCTCAGCTTGGGCAAAACTCTGTGTCGTCTACTAATGAGGATCTTCTCTGTGCTTTAGCGTTTAATCTCAGACTCTGTCTGAGTGGCATTATAAGAAAGCAAGATTTAAATTGGCTCATTATGGTGACAACCTCCTCCTGGTCCGGCCCCGGTTTGGACGCACCCCACCGTCGGCCTCCCTGCTTCACAGACTCAGCGAGATGTTTCAGGCAAGCAGGTCAGAGAAATAATAAGCGGCAGTCAATCTGTCGGTTTGATGTTGCCACCCACCAGCCACTGAGGGCACGAGTCTGGAGGCGTAGAGCGTTCGTTTGCATAGACACGTTGATATTATTGCCGGCTTTGCAGTAATTAAAAAAACCAAATACGACGGGCCGGTATTGCGCTAAAGCAAGTGCTGTGAACTCTATCAAATGGCCGGCTAAACTCAGGGAGACATTGTCCATTATACCACACACTGTCTGTGTCTATTCAAGCGTTAGTGGAGAGGGCTACAATGCTGAGATCTTTATTAGCAGTTCATTATTTGCCGACATATTCAAAGTGCTTGTTTGGATCAAGCTAGCTTTGCTTTGATCCATAAAACCCTTTTGGTTTGGGCAGTAAAAACCAGGCGGTGAGCACATATGCAGTAACTACTTTTATGCAAGGTTTATGCACACCACAGGCCTTTTCCTTAATGTTTGATGCTAAAACAAACTAATTACAAAGAACAAAGACGGTTAAGCCACACCCAGACACATAAACAACAGTCAGGTGATTTCAGTTTATAATTAGTTTATACGAGGCAAAAATAATGCCTTTCAGAAACACATACTTGGTGATGGTTCCATCAATGTCTGAGATGATGACTTTATCATCCCAGTTCCAAAGGTAGATGGTGCCTTCACAGCGGCATGTGCCCTGGTACTGTGTAGTGATGCTGAATGTCACATCATTGGGTCCTTCCTTTAACTTCAGACTAGCCTGTGGGGAAGTTAACTTTCATTATCCACTGATCAATGCATTTCTAACTGTCTACCAACGTTAATCTTTGTTATATCAGCTGCAGCACATAAAATTACAAAAGTAATTGCCTTGTAATCCTTTGCAGCACAGACGTGACAGCTGAATGCTGCAGACGCTAAATAACACGATTCCAGTTGTACTCTGCAAATGTACCCTAAAGCTCAGTCACTATGTATTGCTACTATTTAATTATTAAAGACTGAATTATTTTGACCCGAGCCTTGAGATGGATACTCATACAATACAATTAGCTAATCTACACTACAAAGCCTTCATTAAGTTATATTATAATTTATTTATTAACTAGCATGGGCTTGCAGACCGTCTCTGAAGCTGCCAACAGGGGGCGCTCTAGTGCAAACTAACGACACAAACCATACAGAATGAGTCACCGAGTTGACATTTACATAATGCCTCAGCAGGAGATTCAGGGACAGCTAAACAATAACAACACTAGATTTTTTTACAGAGTAATCTCCACTACAAACAACACAGAGTCAAAAAGCAAAGCCAAAGGTGTTCCTGAGTTACTGGCTTAAAAAATTATTATAATGATTCAGTTTAGAATGCAATAGTTTAAGGAATTAGTTATTTGTACTGGTAATAACTGCCTTGCACAGAGACTCACAATCTGGGCGGAGGAGAGACGCAGGGATTTGCGGTAGGAGTGAGTGGAGGTGTGGCTGTGGGGCTCAGACTGGACCTTGCGCTCCATCGATGAAGCAGCCGCACTCACCTCCTTCCCCTCCTCATCGCTGGATGAATCTCTGCTGTCCACTCTGTGCAAAAAGGAAACCAATAAACTAAATATACAAGCATGGTTTTAATTTATGCTACAGGAACACCACAGAATTCCTGAATCACACAGTCCTGATTCACTTCCTTGAGGTGGAAAATCTATAGTCAGCGATCAGAGGGAGGGACAAGGTTAAAACTGATACTTCTATCTTTAACTTATTCTTTAAAGCCCACTCAGCTGATATAGCTAGTTTTACATTAGCATCTACAACCTTTGGTCCATTTATGAGCTGCATGTGGATTTAATGACTGTTTTCTTATTATCTGCACATATTCCATGAAAGCTAAACTCAGTTTTATAGGCAGGAAATGCGATTGCTGTGAGCGTCCATCACTCAGCGCTGTTGACTCACTTGCGGGCATGACTTTCCAATGACAAAGACGAGCTGCTTTCATCCAGCTGGGACTGTTTGATTTCCAACTTTCCCGTGCTTTCCGACTGTGTGATAATAGAGAAAGAAATATGTTAATCAGTGTATCTAAAAACTATAAGTATATATAATATAATATATTTGGGTAAATGTTAGTTATGTTTATAGAGCTGCTATAGACACAACTTTTAGAATTAGTCAGTAGAATTACAGCATGTCTATAATTCTTTCATCCTCTCATGTAGGTTTTTACTAAAGAAATTATGAGCTGCCTGGTCTATTTCTATACAGAGGTCTTTATATTCCACACTGAATGTTGTGCTAATTACAGAAGCACCGTATGAGGGCAGTGAGTAGGTCTGATGTATGATTTAACTCTATAGGACACAACAGAACTACAAAGTCAACGGCTTTTCATCTGTTTCCAAACAACGATGCGTCTTACTCCACTTGTTCAGGCAATTACCTGAATGATGATTCATGTGAAACCAGACCGGCTCACAGAGGTCCAAAGACATGTTGTGGAACGTATTGGGATTAAAAGACCAATAACCGCTTAAATGTCTCTAATGAGGACTGATCAATAATGTTGAAACAAAACCTTTAAGTTCAAACAAAGCTGTTTTTTTGTTTATTGATTTGTAAACGCTTAGCTGACTAATCTGGTGTTACCTGTTTGATAGTGCTGTCTGCTCTTTTCCTCCAGAACCACCAACGACCCGATTTCTTTGGCATCCTCTCTTTCACCCAAGCTTCCTCTGTAGCCTGAACAGATCATTCACAATAACTACTTAACCCATCCACTCAGCAGCCACAAGAACTAAGACATATACTTCAAAGTACTGTCTAAATAATAAATGACACTATTATGAACAAATACCTTGGGTAAGTTCTTCTGAAATGCCTGCAAACTTAAGATTAAAGGGGCAGCCAATGTCCAGTTGTAATACCTAAAATAACAAAAAACAAACTAAGCAAGTATGAACACATTTGAATATTTTTACTTCATTTTAAAGCCTAGTGACCTGCCATGTTTGCTGCTAATATAGGTAGCTGCCTTTTAAGGCTGAATCCTAAATATCATGGAAAGATTTGGAACACTCTGCGTAGGCTGCAAATCCACCCACCTGCAGCCTACCTTTTGAACAACCTTCATGTCTGAAAGCTTCTATGATGCCCATGTAGGCAGCTCACTAGGTTTTAGAAGGGAAACATAAGAAGGGTGTCGACTTTGTACAATGTTTGAAATTCACCCACCTGTTTCCTATTTTTACCACAAGGTTTGGATTGTCTATAATAGCTGGATTCTCAGCAAACTCATGATATGTGATGAGATGCTCCATAAATTTTTCTGGAAACAAGCAGAAAAGGTGTAAACTTAAAAGACAGAGTTAACCTAGAGCAGGGGTCTTTAGTCCAAGTTACTGGAGGTCCACAGACCAGCAGAGTTGAGCTCCAACCTATTCCATGTTTCTAGCAATCAGAAAGACATGGATTTGTTGGGTAGAGCTGAACTCTGCAGGTCGGTAGACCATGTTGGAGACCTCTGACCTAAAGTATCTGTGATTTCCACACAATAACACTACGAACTAACACATCAGACACGCAGATACCTTTGGAAATCTCTCCGTTCTCGCCGAGTCCTCCACACAGAGAAAGAGTGACATCAGGGAGATCACTGGCAGAATCAGACAGGCACTCGGTGCCACTGTCGGCGGCAGCACTGCCAACAGACTGCGGGGACTGAGAGCCTGAGTGCATTCCAGAGTCAATCCAGTGTTTGGAGCTGGGGTCCGATTCACTGCAAACACACACAATGACATTCATTCACTAAGAAGGTCATAAAACTTATGAACTGCCCTCCACATGCCATAATCAGATCTGAAAACATGCAGATGAGATGTCAGTCTGAAAGTGATGACACAACCTCTTAGGAAAATAGCGAGCAGCAACGTCAGGTTCCAGCACATTCAGGTCGTCCAGGTAGATGTCCTCAGGGCCTTGATGTTGACTCCTTTTTGGGACTCCTGTACCACAAATAAACAGTTGGTGTTTCACATTCTGTATAAGTGAACTAAGTTTGTCATGTTCTTTTGCAAACCACAATCAGCCTACAGCTAATAACAAAGACTAGTAAGACTAATAAACTTTAATACTTAGGAGAAGAACACTATTCTAATTATTATTAAATGTTGTCTTATCATTGTGCTAATGCCACAGATTACTAGATACAATAAAGCCACTTAAGTCTGTTCTTAACCATGATTTTACCATTTTACTTTACTGCTTTAATAACAAGCTCTCAGAATGCTTTAACTGAACCAGAATGATCATGACAGCAATACATTACATTGATTTAAGTGCCCGAGTTTTATATCTAGGGCACATCAATAAAAGACTTGTTAAGAATAAATCACCATAACTTTATCTCTGCTCCTACACTTCTGCTGTCAGATCAAGAAGAAAACTCACCAATAAGCCAATTAAACTACAGGTAGAATAACCTGAAATACCAAAGAAATACTTTAACAGGCCCACCTTTCTTCTTTGATGGCGAGTCAGTCTTAGGGCCAACATCACCCAAATCTCCACCTGCAGCAGCAGCGCAGGACACAGGTGGAGGAGCAGGAGGGCTGTTTGAAGGAGTGGAGGTCATCGCTCCACCAGGCACTGGCTCCAGTTCAGACTCAGTGGGAGTTTGGGGTGTTACAGGGGTGCGGGGTTTAGGTTTAACTATGGTGCAGCCAGCAGCCCCTGAGGCTGGTCCCCTTTCATCTGTTTCCATGGCCTCAGAGCTCAGGATGACTCTGAAGTGAGTGTTCTCTGAAGGCGTTATGGTCACGGTCTTTGGCAGCTCTGTCTTGTCCTTCTTGGAAACCTGGGATTTTTATGTTGAGAGATTTTCATAAGCCTTCACAAGTCAAAACCTTCATTCTTTTTTTATGTCATATTACCGTGTCCAGACAGAATCTACTGACTTTTTTGTAGCATTTTAAAATTTTGTGTAATATGGTTTTAGCATTTATTAGTAACAAAGTTAAACTAGACCAGAGATTCTACAGTTAATTTAATTTGTATGTATATACGTTTTTCACACTGATTCAAAACAGCTGACATTCCTGTGCAATACTGAAGCTAAGCTGCTAAGCTGTTGTGTGTGTTGAGTTCTGTGGGTGCAGATTATATGTGGGCCTGTTTATTATTAATTTAAATTAAAAAACAAAACAAAATGAGCTTTGAGACTAAAACTAATTCTTTAGAAATATAATTTACCCTGGTAGATTCTGGAAACTCTCCCCACGTCCACTGCATGTGTGACTCCATTTTAAGCAGACTCTCTGAGGGCCGAATCACCAGTTCTGAGTCACTCTTTGGGGAAAAGGCCTCTGACAAGGCATGACTGCACAAAAATGATCACCACATTAAATAAACGAAAAACAAACAAACAAAAGAACAGTGATCATGTATGAAGATTACAATCAGATACAAACCTATCTGATGGAGACCAGTCACCATCAGAATACGGGTGGTTGTCCAAAGAATGACAAACAGTTGGTAACTTGGGATCAATGTCTCGGATTGTACTGATTGAAGATGATCTGAAAGAAAGACTTTATTTCAATCAGTGGCAAACACAAAATCACATTTTGTAAACCTTTTTAAATAAAAGTTTAAATAAAGTTTACAGGCAATTATACAGGCAGTTCCACACAGAAGCCACAAGTTCCTAATGAGTCTCTACAGAATCTATGCTCATATTTATTTAGACATAAATATGTTCTACTAGTGCTTGCTTATATTATATTTCACAGGAAAACAAGTCAACTTTCTAGTCAACTTGGTTTCATTCGCTATCGCTTACACGCAACACAAAATACAGTATTTATAGTAATGGCCTCATTCAGAGACAGTGTGTTTATGCTAACTGAAGCATTAGTGCTCACATTGCATAGTTTCAATTGTGCAATATGGGAAATTGCTGTGCAAGACAAGGTACTTTCAGTTAAAAATTTCCAACCTAACAACATAAAACTAAAAGCATAACAAACCTGAAACTAAAGTGAAACTAAAATGCACTTCTTGGAAACAAATCTAAAATGAAACAGAATTAGTTTTCATTTACAAGATAGGCTATATATCCCAAGCTAGTATCTGTGGCACTAGTAAATGCTTCCCAAGCATTTTTGAATGGATTTTTTCAGTCTGTGGGCAGTTATCATTGTGGTGAGGAACCAGGTTATTACTTCACTCTGAAGAAATATACATCTAGAAGCCACTTTCATTTTCTTTCTCTTTCAGTAACATCTAAACAACTGAAGTTGGTTGCAGTTTCATGTTCACACAGACTTTCAATCATGTCTGATAAACAAAAGCACTCCTCACTAAAACAGTCTGTAAACAGATGTCCAAACAATCAGGATGACTAATGTGCTTCTCTTTAGGTTTGTTTACCTGGTGTTGGAAGCAGCTTCTTCATCAGAACTCAGGTCCATCTCAAAGATATCATCAGGTGAAGCAGTGGAGGTGATGGCTGCAGGAGGGGTCAGCTCTTCTCGTCGCGGGTCACCTTTGTGCTTCTTTCTCCGCCTCTTCTTCTTCTTGGCAGCCCCTGTGCTGGAAATGGGGGGCTCTGGAGGGTCCTCGGGGTCCAGTGGGTCATCATCCAGGTTCTGACTTTGCCTGTGATCTCCTCCGATCCAAAAGAGGTGAGTTTCAGTGGGGATGGGTGAAGTGACCAGATGAGCCGGGACAATCTCCTTATAAAAGATTTCCACATATTAACATTGCTTAAATGGAAATCAACAATTTTCTCAACAAAATGTCACTTTCAGACTGAAACAAAACTATTAAATATAAACACTTCTACAGTGAATTTCTGCAATATGTTTTACATGTATGCATTTGACAGACACTTATTATTATTTACATTATGTTTTCATCAATATGCACGCTCTCTGAGAATCGAACCCACAACTTTTGTGCAGTGCTCTACTATTATAGCTACAGAAACACACATTTATTTCTGTAAACTAGCAGACACTTACATTCTGCTCTTCAGTTTCCTGCACAAAGAACGCTTCTCCATTATCTCCCAGCTTCATGTGAAGATCCACAGGCTCTCCATTGATCTCTATGTCAATCTGAGGGAGAAGATAATTTCAAAATTCACTCACAGATTTAGGCTCAAATTTACACTTTCATTATAAGTTACAAATCAAGAGACTTGCAACCTAGTTTCTAAATTAGATGCATCACCTTTGTAATGTGCCATGTAACCTTTGCATGGTTTCCAATGATACATACATTTCAGATGACCCTAAAAAGCCAACATCAGGTCACATTTACCCTGCGTGTCCCTTCTGAACTTGTGACTTTTCAACTGCTCATCCAAACCAGGACAAACAACACCAGCAGGTTTACTCTGCTGTCCACACATGCAGTTTTAATGGTTCACTCACAGAGACACAATACCTGTGGATGGGGATCTAGTCACCCAACACAATTAGTGAATTTGTGCTGCTCTGAAAGCACTGCAGCCAGCAGTGCCCCAAAGCGGATCACATGACACACCTGATACCACGACCCGGCAGAACGGCAGCCTAACACCAAGCTCTGAGTTTCACATGACATCCACAGAAACATAATCCTCCAGTCAGAAGTGCACCAGAATACAGATTTGGTTCCCTCTGTTCAGTGTTTTTCATCTTTGCTACGAGAGGAGCTCACAAAAAACTTGTTTTCATCTGTTCGGGGGCATCTGAGCCCCAGTTTCAGGGTTGCTAGGTGATTTATGTGTGCATAGTGAAGATGCAGAATTCTAATGCCCGTGTAATCATTACTCCAGAGTAAATCTCAAACGGATGGCTCTCCCACACGTATGCTTGCGGACAAGACCTGGATCTAATTTCAGGACAAGCAGAGAAAGAGCTCGTTTCACATCGTGGATGTTGTTGAGATTTTTAATGACTTGTGTTGTCGGCAGCCTGACTTGTTAAATTTAAAAACCTGCATCTGTTTCATTACGATGGGGTGAGTGTGAGGTCTCATCGTAACCGTCTCTCGTCCGCGATGTGGGCGAGTGAGGTTATGCCGGTCTCTGAAGTCTGATGAAAACTACAGCAGGAAACAGGAATTAAAACTGAATTAAAAAACACTGGGCTTGAAATAGTTTCAAAAACATTGCGCTAGTGATTCTGTGACCATCTCCCAATCATAGAAATAACCTTGACGAAACCTCTTGTTTCTCTGCTTCCATTTCCTATCTCGTCTTATTCAGAGAAACCTGTTGCCATAGCGACCAGTTCTTTCCTTTCTGTAAACCTCTTCACACATCCTGCAGAGGGTGAGAACTATTCCACCCCCATTCTCTTCTGTTGTTCGTGCACGGTGGTAAATGTTTTATGCAAAACACAGTAACACATTCTGTATCTGTACATAGGTGATTGAAAACATCATCATGCTTTCAATATGACCAGAAATGCTTTTATATGCGTTTGCTGCTTTCCATATACGTGTTACTAGTATGCGCAAATAAAAATTCACATGGATCATGCGTCTACTGCTCATTTCCTGTCACAACTACAGCAGAACAACATATTGCTTTGTTAAATGAATGAAACAAAACACTGTCAGGCTCCTCCCACACTCGTGAGGCAATAAATAAATTACGCTGGTGCTATCCTTGAAGACAGGTGTAAGCATTTATTTAACTTGCTCTGTCAAACAATTCTTACATAGTCTACAACACAACACAGGTTAAACTAGCTCTGTTTACATATTCACTCTCTCTCCCCTGTGCTGCAACCTTCTGTCACAAATGGTGTGAGCACAGGGCGTTTACCACAGCTGGTGAGGGACACTTCTCTGTAAAGACAAAGGTCCCGCATGCACACTTATGTATTTAGGCATCTGCCAGATGCTTTTATACAAAGTGAGGCCATACATGTTATCAGTTTAAGTGTTCCCTTTGTGTACTTTTGTGTCGCATGCATGGGTTTAGATTAGCAGATCTTCACTGATCACATATCTGTTTTTCATCAACAGTTCCAGTGCAGGAACAACAAGGATTAATGCTGTCATGGATTCCAGACCAGAAAGCAGAAAAGCAAATATTCTCCAAAGCTCAGATCCATTATATTGACAAAAACGCACCTGTGTATTTGTCCCTATTTCGGCTTCTGAAAAGTTTTCAGAAACTTGCTCAATAAATGTGTATAACCACAGCAACTTTAATTAATCTTTTCACAATTTATCCTTGTGTTTTCTTAACCATGGTTGATCTAAGCACTCACCACTTTCTCTTTGGAGCGCAGCACACCCAATTTGCCAAAGCGGACGTGGAAAGGGGAGCACTGGTAGGAGCCGTCCTTCTGCCGGACCACCACAACATCGATGCAGCCTGAGAGGGTGGCCTGGTTGATGCCCTTATACAGCTCCTTCATAGTCACCAGTACCTGGCCTGCCAGCTGCCCCACGTAATTCATGGTGTCAGTCTACATTGACAAACCAAAAGTTAAACCATCAAATTAGCATTTCATAACCAGACTTCAAAAGAGATTAAAAAAAAACATACCAAAGACAGCCTGTTCTTTCTAGAAAGTCTTCGTAAAATGTAAAAACTTCTACAATTGTTATATCCGTTATTCATGACTGCACCTAACAGCTAAAACTTTTGAGTTTTCAGATCATGAGTTTTTTAGCTCATTGAGGTTAACTATGAGCGGGTCAAACGTCCCTCTTTGCTGGAGTTGCTTGGTTTCTGTGCATCTGTACAGGAAGGAACACTGCAAACGTGGTGCGATCTGCTATCAACTCAAGTAAAAGTGAAATTTAAAGTTCTCTTTGACCATGTGCCTTTTACAGTTGTTATCAGCAGACCTGCAGAAGGGCTTAATTCTGTTCCCCAAGAGGTGATTTGAATGTCTTCCAACACAACAGTGAAAGGGAGAGCAAAAAGAACAAATTAAACACAAACAGCTGTGTCTTACGGGCAAAGGAGGAGCTAAGAAAACCTTAGAAAACCCAGCTTACTGACATTCTCTACATGATCAATGCACATTTCTGTTGCATTGTTGACATTTTTTAAGTACCTGTTTAACAAGTATAGAAGACCAAAAACACTGCTCAATATTTGTGGAAATACAAGAATATGGTGCAACTAACAACTTCAACTGAGAGAACACAGATCAGCAAAGACCATCTGTGATAGTCTGCCAACCTCTACTGTCAACAAGTATATACATGACATGCAAGACTTTAAGTTATGTTAAGATTTATAATGTTTTTTTGTTATATTTTGACAGTTAATGTTTTCTTGTTTTGGCGTTTAATCATAATCTCACACAACCCTGGTTGGAAAAAACTAAAAACAGCAATTTATTCATAAAACAAGCCATACAAAGTTATAGTCAATGCCACGGTATGCGCTGACACATTAAATTAATCCTTAATGCTGAATGAGTTACTGAAGTTAACAATGTTATTCTGGGAATGTATTATTATGCTAATTACAATGAGTAACTCTTAACAGCATTGGAAGCGTAAGGACTCATTTTGTGAGTCTTTGTGAGGTCTAACAACATTGAAATAGTGAAGCTATTTTAGCATCAGATCAAGGAAGCCACAAGATTAACTATCATCACATCCACAGCTTGGAAAAATGAAAATAACTAATTTTCTCCAACCGCATGGGGTGTCCAGCAAGGTCTTCAACAGCCTGTGCACCTATGGCATGGCATAAGCTACTTCTCTCTAGCATAATGTTTATCGTTTACATGAACCATTTTCTGAGAATCATTCATCAGTATTTCTGAGTGAGAAAACAGGTTTGTGCAATCGTGGAGCGGCAACCTTTTCATTTTTTATTTATGCAAAAAGAAGCAGAGAAAAGAAGGAACTGAGGAGTTGGAAGAATAAATAAAGCTTGCCCTAAGAGGATGTGCACTTAAGAATAGCCTATAAATAACTATGATATGTTGCATATTATTGCAAAAAACAACAGTAACAGAGCACACTGAAAATCCATGTAGTACTTTTCATTAGATTTATGACAGAAATGGAACAGTAACTACAATGAATAGTAACGTTTAACGTTTAATCTCGTTTAATTATATATAGTACAACATAATACTCAGAGATTTGAATTAATGCTGCTAAGATACACAGTAGATACCACAGTTTACCACAGTTGAGGGCAATATGAGCATGGGTCACCACAGAGACATTCATATCAGCACGACTACACTTGTCTAAATATTGAATTCTAAGAAAACAAGCTCAGTCACGAAATAAAACAGAACAACAAACACATGACATCAATATAATCAATAAAGGCTTATCTTTTAAGCTTAAGCTGAAAAGTTATGCGAGTAGCCCTTGATACACAAACTTTAAGAACATTATCCACATATAGGCGGCTACATGCCAACAAACAGATGGCACTAAACTCCATTGTGAACTAGGCCATTGCTAGGCCACTATGTCACAATATCACAGCTAGTTTATATAAATAACTTCATGATAACAATCTGAAAGTTTTGTAGCTAGCAAAGAGTCTTTGAAGATCTTTTGTTTTTGCAGTTAAGCAAACACAGGTCTAGATAATCTTATCCCAATGCTGATAAATAGATTTTATTAAGTCCAACAGACATAAAACACTGTGGTTAAAGATCTACCAATTAATTGCTTCCACCAATGTATTGTCTAATCTGCGACTATTCCCTTCCTTTGCAAAGTTCAATACAATGCAATCTTCCAAGTCAGTAACAAAGAAAAAACATCATGCTAATGTAAATCTGTTAGAGATCCTTTATTTAGTGGCTCATTTACTTAGAGAGTCAATTGGTAGTAAAAACAAACCAGTTAATTGTTTTTTAACTTGTCTTTTCCCCACATTCAGATATTAAGGATCAGAGTTCCATCATATTTGCATGTTTAACTCACCCAGGACCATGCTGGCCTAAGGGATGAGGACTCATCTTGTTCACTATTGTCCTCCTCTGTGGAGCTGCCAGAGGGATCTGGTTCTGCTCTAGGACGGAGTCTTTTCATCGCTGCTCACTTTAAGTCTTTCATTTCTTACAAAGATCTTCTTTTCCTCTGCCATCCTAAACTATCTACAATGGCCCGCCTACCTGGTCTGACTTACTGACCTTCTGAGATACAAACATAAACTACAGTAACCTGCCTAATATACTTGCATAAACGGAGGTCGTATTTGAGATTCGCTTAATCACGTAATTTTGGAGAGGGCGTGACAAATCAACCAGTCAGGTAAAAGAACCCATTTTCTAGCCAATGAGGCAAAAGTGTGGTGTCAGGGGTTCTGCAACAGATAAGAAATGTTTCCGGCAAAAAGGACAGTGGGGTAGAGTGCTGATAAGGGCCTTGAAACGGGGGCTGGAAGAAAACAGTTGTATTTA
This sequence comes from Yasuhikotakia modesta, assembly GCA_036877545.1. Taxonomy (NCBI): domain Eukaryota; kingdom Metazoa; phylum Chordata; class Actinopteri; order Cypriniformes; family Botiidae; genus Yasuhikotakia; species Yasuhikotakia modesta. The sequence continues at coordinate 68,526 of JBAJNP010000489.1, forward strand.
ACCCCCATGTGCAATCAAATGAGAAAAACATCCCCCATGCTGGCAATTATTCATCATACTGAGTTAACAATTCAACCTATACAATGTTGTTTGCATTGCTCTACAGAGACATAAGAGCATGTATAAGTGGAATTCAATCCCTTTTAAGCTACACCAATCCACATCATCTATGTTTAAAGTGTCCCTTTCAGTTCCTCATTAAACGTTTCAAGGTTTGTTTCCAAGTCACTTGTTTTGTTTGTTTAGATGACAAACAAAACTAAGTCATAAGCAAATTGGTCTGTGTACTAAGAAAGCCTCTAATTATAGATGGCACGTGTATTTGTCAGGTACTTGTTCACTTACGTGTGGTTCATAATGAAACTATGAGGTGTAGCATAAATTGTCTGTTATTTGCAAAGACAGCAAACCAGACTGAAAAGGTTGTTGGCCTCTTATCCAGAACAATTCTATTACAGTCATAAATGGGAAAACAAATGAAACTCACAGTTACTATTTAGCTAGATCATAATTATGAAACAAGGTGTTCTACATAATAAACATGCAAAAACAATATTGAACTTTAGGCTACCAGGCATGAATAACAAAGTTTAAAGGTTCTGTGCTTTTAATACAACTAATGCATCACTAAAGCCAAAATCTTGTTCTAAAAAAATGAGACTTTAAACAACACACAAGCAAGATCAACTGCAGCAGGACAATCTACTTATGCACTCGCAGCCATTCTGCTTTACATTTATTTGGCAATGTTTTGTACTTCGCTGGGTCATGAGATGTGGGGTAATAAGTCGGGCACAGAAACTTCCTCTTGCATAACTTGAGAAAATTAGGTTCAGTTACAAAGAACAAACAAGCCAGCAGAAATAAACTGATAGGATCATGATTTCCCTCAGCTGTGTTATAGCTGTTTAAATGTTTTGGTATTTTATATCAGACATAAAAAGAAAAGGAAAGTAATAAGTGTTTTACAAAATATTTCTGATGCTCATTTCACAAGCGAAGACTATAAGGGTAACATGCAAGGGCAGATAAGAGGTTAACATGTTGACGTGCATGTAAAGGCTCACAAAGACTAGATGGTTAAAATCAAAGTGACTTTTCCCACAGTATAACAAGTTTAGACACATCTGACAACAGCTGCCTTTATCAGCAAAAACCTCACTAATAGCCAATGGGTCTATTATTGCTTAACATGAGTCGTTCATGACAGAAGGTGAGTTATTACAGCAAAACACATTATTTAAAACTAATGGTACAACTAAACTTAAGTCTAATTACTGAGTCAAATAATCTGTTGAGTCTTATTTTCTCCTCCTCAAATCCTATTCAAAATCCTATTTGTACAGATATATATGTACTTACTGCTTGTTGTGAAACAGAACGTACACAGTTTATTGTACAATTGAAACCCTCTTTCACATTTTTTTGGTTGAAATGTGCCACGCAAAAAAAGTCCCGGGTGAGTGTAGTGACCTAATGTGGTTTGTTTAAGCTGCATTCATTTGCATATCCACAACATCTAAACAACAACAGCAAGTGATATTATAACATAAAACAACTCTAAATGAATAAACCTTATAAACAACCATCATTTAGGTTTAACTATTTTATTAATATAAAAAATAAACAGATACGTCTGTGTTTAATAAGACATTAACACAAAATGTTATCAACACTCTGGTGTCGGGGAATTTGGTTGTCATAGCGTCACCATACTGTAAACTTGTTAGCTTAACTAGCCCACCGGCTAATCTGACACATCTCTATATTGTCAAACGATGACACGGTTCTGCTGTTAAAACGCACGTTTATATATTTGGTGAACGTGGTTAAGTCAGATATGTTTTCCTATAACGTTTACCTTTCAGTCTCTGCTGGCCTCGTTGTTTAGAAATTGGACGTTGAATCGCCGTTTGTTTGTCCGCTGCTCTGACGCGCCGACGTTATTCATTCATTTCTGGACGAGCACCACCGACGCGACCCGAATATTTACACTCTCAGCGCCGACCGGTCCCGTCCAGTTTCTTTACGATAACATAACAGGGAGCTGTTTTCGTGTGGACACTTGGACAACACAACGACAGCGGCCGGCCGGTCAGTCAGACAGGCTGCTGCTCGCACGGCGGCGGCGGCGGTTGGCGTGACGTGATGTGACGCGGCTCAGGCACTTCACAGGCCTCTCACGTGATCCACCAAAGCAGAATCTCCCTGAGCGCGTGCAGAGCACCGCAACTACTTCCTCAAAAGATTGTGTGACTGTTTTGTCTATTCACTATCAGTTCCACTACATTACAGACAACAGATTTATTTTTAAATCATGAGCGATCTATGGTCATAATTACTGCACTGTGTGTCATTGCATATTACAGCTCTAATAGCCCGAGCACATGTATATTTAATTACTTGCACACACACTTTATGTAGTCTTGTGAGGTGCATATAATATTCTTATTTTAGTTACTATTTAAACTTCAACTACAATTCAGTGACATTGTCCTGTGTCTTTAGTTGTCTTATAGCTCATGGTCCTGGAGAAACCTTGTTTATTTCACTGGGTACAAGCTATTATACAGCTGAAATGACAATAAAGTTACAGTCATAAACTTTGAAATGATTTAATCCTAGCTGGAAAGGTCTTAAAGTAAAAGACATTTTCTGCATTGCAATGGGTTCATTTTATCGCACAGCACTAGTTACTGGCTTTGTGATAAAGATCCTTGTTAACTGATAAGACACACAAAAAAACTTTTTGACACAACCTGTAATTCATCATTGTGATTACTGTTTTATTTAGGCATTTTTGTGCTAACAACATAAAGACAAATGCAAGATTACACAGACACAAAACAAAAACTACAAATTATGATTGCAGATGTTTCTCTTATTTTTACAGACCTCACTTTGCCAAAAGATTTGCAAAATGACATTATTGTTTAGCGCCATGTGTCCAACATTGAGGTTCTGTAATCTTTCTTTAAACTAGAATATTACATAATCTGTTATGATATCATATGATACATTGTATCACAGAGCAGCAGATTCACCCCAAAAACAGCACAAGCAGTTTTAATAAAGTGAGACAACAGCAGAGAAACATGCTAATTTTGCACTGCTATGTTCCAATTTATGCTTACAAATAAAGCAACACCCAAAGCTTTAAAATTCAAACCATATCCACCTCACTTGTTAATATTACTACTCCAAATTAATAGTATTTAATACCTCCAGGTACATTATGATTGCCAAAACAATAAACTACAGTGAAATACTGCCTATTGTTGTTTAAAGGGCTTTAAGACTTGTTAACAATTTCATTAATTTGGAATAAGCCTGGGTTATATTTTAACAATGTTTTACACTGGTTATATGTTATCCTGAATTTGTAATTTACTGTATTGGTACCACTTTTTTGCACCATTTTTGGCACCATAATCAGAATTTTATAAGCAAAATCAGTTTATAACCAGAAAGTTTATAACCTCCGTAATTAACCTGGGGTTGAGAGGGGATAAGTTAACCCAATGGATAAGTCTAATGTAATAGAGCCTTACAGTAAAATGAGGCCTAATTAATCCACTGCTTGCAGGCTTGCGTTTGACTAATCCTGTGTTTGATTACAAAGATATATGAATTAAACTGTGGGTGGACATACTTTGAATAAAAACACTGGAAGAGACACTGATCATCTGTTAAATCATCTCTTAATCTTTACTCCTTCTCTGCTTCTTCCTCTGGGATGTAGACACTGACAGTAAACTCTCCTGCCTCTGTGCCGTACTTGTTCTTCACCAGCAGAGCATATTTCCCAGAGTCAGCTTTGGTGACAGCAGCGATGGTGATGCTGGCAAACTTGCCGTGTTCAAACTTCAGCGTGTGGTGTTCATCACACACCAGCTCTTTCTCATTCTTCACCCAGCTGACCTCAGGAACAGGATCTCCCCATACGTTACCGGTGAGGTTGAGGGACTACAAGGGAGAGGGGAGACATGAGATCTTGTAAGGCAAGCTGTGAACCATTGGCTACAAGAATGAGGTTCAGCTCTTTTAAACCACTGGCAAGAATATTTCTATGGTATTTTCTAATCATATACAAGATATGTAGTTTGCATAGCAGTTAAAAGTTACATTTGAAAAACTAAGATGAATTTCTAAGTATCCTAGTATGTGGTTTGACCTGACCTAAAGATTCCAAAGATTTATTAAAATAATCTGATTATTCATTTTAACCCAGAAAAATGTGAGATCTGAGATCAGTGGCTTATTTGATTAGTGACCCAGAAACCTTTAGTACCTAAAGTATTTCTTATTCAGCTTGTGTCATTTCAGTCTGTTCTTTCATCTTTAAAACATTTTAAAATGAAACATATTTCCAGGTTTATATTCTAGATGTGGATTTTAAGCCTTAATGTTTATTAGAAGTGGAAATTGCTTGTATATTACCTTGCCCTCCTGAATGGTGACACAATCTGGCAGTCCACCCACCACTCGGGCACGGTCTGTAGATACACAAACACATTTAAATTTAAAGCAAATATAACACTTCTCAGATTTAAGAACTTTAATAAGTTCTGTTTTTCTTTGACAAAGTAAATCAACATCAGTCCTTTGAGGTTATAACTTGCTTCCTACACAAGCTGTCTGGAATATTTTTTCAGACACATTAATTATGTTTATTGTACACAAGGTCAGAACACAATAATAAGAGCAGAGACAATTGCTTACTTCTTTCCGCTATGGCTGCCGCCCTGAGGAAGGAAAAAAAACATACTGTTATTTGGATCTTTAAATAGTAGCAGCATCTGGAAAGGTGATAGGCAAACACTTTTTACGCTTTTCAATATCAGGAAATGCTTGAACGCAAACTTATTATGATGCACTCATGAGTGTCTTATTTTAGTATTGAGGCAACAGCTTATGCGACGAACTTTTACCTAATATTTGGCATTTGTAGAATATGAGATATATTTTTTAATATTAGTTTACCCCACTTTTTCTATTTGAGAACTTACTTCAGTCTCTTGAATTCTTCAAACGCCTCCTCCCATACTATCCAGTGATATGAAAGAAATCAATGCATATTATATTATTACATAGATAGTATATGACACAATATATAGGAAACGCTTATACAACCATATAGTATACTATATTGTAAAAACATATGCAACTATATGCAACAATATATTATAGGATACATTTATGTACTGTACAAAACAGAAAGTTCACTAATAAATAAGGACAGCCAGGTCTGGTATGAATGTGGACTAAAACACCTGAGCCCTTACCTTGCCCTGACAGGTCAAGAACCCTTTTGACGCTGCCTTTGCCATCAAAGATATCTATGGCATATTTGCCCTTATCTTTCTCTGTGGGCTCGTTAATTTTAAGCCACAGCTGTTCCCCAGTGACTCCACACTGCACCCTCTCTGAGTGGGAGATCTTTGCTTCTCTGGTACCAGGCAGAAACACACAAAAATCATTGGTAGGGTCACTGCTCATGGGGCCATGCGGTTGAGTAAAAAAAGACTGTGATATGGTACAATGAGCAAACTGACAAAACAAGTTGGATTTTCTAAGAAAATGTGTTGTGAAACATTATTAAACAAAAGTACTGTAAAACTCCAGAACCAGAGATAAATTCTTTACACATAAATCACTTTTTATGTCTTATATGACACCTGATGTCACATTAAACCAATTAAAATAGACCATAGATCATAGTAGATTAGGAAGGGATGGAGTAAACATTGAAAAACATACTTATGAAGCCAACCGACACGCAGATCTTCATTATGGTGCACAACAAACGAGTACAGAATGATCCCATGTTCTGTGCTCACAACCTTGAGCTCAGTAGAGGAATTAGCTGTAAGAATGGAGAAAAACCGATGTGAAAATGACATGACTGCATGGATAGTGCTTGAAAGCTAATCGTTAATGGAGCATCATGTTACGTTCAATAACGTTGAGTGGTGGACTGCAGAACACTCACCAATAACTCTAAACACTTCATTCAGAACTGCTTGATAACCTGTTCACATTTGAAAAAAAATCACATTTGAACATCAAAATCACATTTGAATAACATTTGTACCTGTTTGTTTCAGTTTTATGTATGAATTAACCAGAAACATGTTATTGGTTGAGCAATCTCCGCCTCTTTATATAAGAACTCAATTCAACCTTTTAAACAAAGCAGCTCCTACCTGCTTCGGTCAAATTTAGCAAAGTTTTGTCATTTCCTCTTTCATCCTTTAGCATGACTTCATATATTCCTGCATCTTTCTTTGAAATCTGTTGAGGAATTGCGGAGCAGTTAGGCACAGTACCGGACACTTGTTTAAACAATTACAACCAGAACAACATTGAATAACATTTAAATAAACAAACAGGAAGGACCGAAAAGCCAAGCTTTTCTCCTGCGGAGGATGCTGCAGGCCAACAGAGGAACAGACAGCACCATCACAAAAACAACACAGTGACAGTGATGGTAACTTATAAATTTAAAGCTCCAGACTTTTGGCTTGCTTGTGATTTCTTCGGTGTCAGGTTTCTTTTTCCCTTGTTTTTCCTGTTCTTTTTCGCTCTTAATAACAAGCTGTGAATTAAACAAACATGGCAGTTAATGCTGGCACCCCCTGCAGGATTGGCATGGGAGTTTGCCTCTCCATTGCAGGACGCTATAACTCCACTCCTCTCTCAGTCCAGTGGACTGGCACCTTATTGGTAGTTGAATTCAGTCAAATTAAGATGGTTTTCAAAACTTATTTCCAATTACTAAGACTTGAACTTAATATAGCAATTTTAAAAACACCATCTGAATTTGATTGATTTCAGGAACTGGCTTCCTTTAAAACCAAGGTTCACACACGGAAGAACCATATATTTATGATATATGGACATAAATGTTGATAAGTGCATTAAAAAGGGGAATGGGATATATATCATATCTGTTTGATATACAAAACATTATACAAAGGTGGTAAATAAACATACATACAACATACGAGCAAAAAAAAAAAGTTTAAAAACTGTGACTATATCTCTACTTACAAAAACAGACAAAAAATGTATATGAGACAAAAATCTGTGTATCTCATCATTTATGGGTCCGTGTGTTAGAGAGGATAGTGGCCTTTAGCATAGCAAAGCTTGTAGCATACTGCACTCTAATGAAAACTCGTCTCAATGCTGGAATCTTAGCTCCAAAACAATATTAGCCCTGCCCAGCCACTGTCTGACCTTGCCAATGTCAAAGGTCAATTCATCAGCAGATTTTCCGATCTTCTTCGAGTCCTCATCTTCCTCTTCAATCTCAATTCCATCCTTAAACCAGGCAATCTCAGTGGCAGGCTTGATGTTTCCAACCTGTAGCATAAAAAGGCAGGAAAAAGGACAACAGGATATTAACAAGTATCTTCTCAAGGAAATGATGCGTGACCTCATCTCTGGTACCCAAAGCCTGACCTTGCATTTGAGATGCACGTCACACTCTGGGGTAACCTCGAAACTGAGATACTCTACGAAGTGAGGACCTGCGTGTGGAAAAATTGTTTTAGACATCTTTGCATAACTAAAAATGATTTAACACATAAAAGACCTTCAGAACAGTTTGGCGCACCTTGTCTTCTGACCCACTCTGCTCTCTCAAACTCAGACTTCTTCTGAAGTTCTGCAAACTCTGTGAAACATTAGGAAAATAGGAGAAAATTATTATTACTTAAATTATTCAGCATGTTTTGGGTGCTGTTTGGCTTTAAGTCGCCACATCTACTCGCTGCTGATTTGGAGCCATAAATGGTACTCTACTGCCCTCTAAAGGACATTTTCATACATAGCGCTGAAGGCTGAGGAAATAAGTGTCTCTTTGACTGTTTTTAAAGTCAATGTGGTTGATTGTTTTACATAATTGTTTAAACCAATAAACTGATGAAAGATGCTGATGCAGTCATAACACCACAAACAGATGTATCCATTTGTCTATAGTGTTATTGATTTGATTCTATTGATATATGCTGCAGGCCCACCACAAAGTAAACAAATAAAAATAAATAGTCAGATTGAATAAGGCCAACTCAAGCTACTCACCTTCTCCAATGAGCACCAAGCTGGTGTGACCGGTTGCTTTGCCATCAAGAAGGTTAAATGTGAAGGTTCCTTCATCTGTAACTTCCAACAAGTCCATGAACATCTCAATGATGCCAGTGGTCTTGTCAAAGTTCATAGTGTATTTCTGGAGTTTGACAAAAACAAAAGATTTAGTGATAAATATGAAGATATGAAGGTACCTTCAAAGCTTACGAAGGTAACTGAGATGATGTCCTGATAGGCTGTACCTTTCCTCCAGTGATGATATTATCATTGAACACATACTCCACTTGGCAGTTAGAGGTGAATTTGCCAACTTGGGCCCAGAGACGCACACGTCCCTTCTCCTGAAGCTCAATGGCCATTTCACTTTTGAATGGAATTACTGCAGAATATTGTTTACAATTAGCTTATATTTGTATGCTAAGAAGACGTGCTAAGACAGGACATGTGGACTATTTTATGACATGTCTGGAACTCATGGATGAAGGTTTCAACTAAGTATTATTCTTATTTATGTTGTATTATATTTGTTTATGAACTTTGTCTACTTACTGGGGAACTTGTGGTCATGGCTGATTTCCAACAAGCACTTAAGTCCTAGAAAAGAGTAAACAACAATTAATACCAACAACAAGCCTTTGAATTGTTTTGCTTTACTAAAAGAGAAAAAAATATTTATATTGTATTTGTTTATGGTGAAAAAAGAAGAACAAGTAGTAACTCTAAAAGGCCTGAGGGAAGGACTTTGAGACCCACGTTTCCTTCTTGAGCATGAACGCCATTTAAAAATATGTAATGGGATGTAATATCAGACAGAACGGATAGTGACTCACCTTCCTCAGTTAGCTGGTAGCTGGCAGAGACACCATCAGTGTTGGTCACCACACAAGAGTAGATGCCCAGGTCTTCCAGCGATGGGTCATTAAAGATGGCTCTGGACCTGCAAGAAAGAAAATTAGTAGTTCATCTTGTTCATGGAAGAATGTATTAGATAGACCTTTTTAAATGGACTTACTTGCCCCCAACAGTCTGAATGGTAAGACGAGAGGTATCAGTGAAGGCCTCATAGTTTTTGGACCACACAAACTCAGAACCCTCTTTAAGATCAGCGCACTCAAAGATCAGAGAGATCACACCATCATCATCCACATCCACCACAATTTCATTGGTTCCTGAGGAGAACCCCACATGTGTAATGCAGTTAAGAGCACAAAGTTATAAAGAAAACAGATGTTTTTCTCCATGATGTCCATGTGTCCATGTCCTTGCATAAAATCTCACCAGGGCAAGTCTGAGCCAAAATAGCATCAGTTGTTTTTGAAGGTCCACCAACGCCTGCCAGATTCTTAGCATGAACACGCAGCTTGTAGGAAACACCTTCTTGGAGACCAGTCACCTTTATCAGAGAAAATTACAGTAAAACTCAATCAAATAAGTAAATCACAGAAAAATCACCACTTATAAAAACATCTATTTTTAGAAAATGTACTTAGAACCGTTTCCATGGCTTTGTTCTTTCTCACAAAGTATAAACACAATATTTATAAACAGTCTGAACAATATCTTATTAACAGTCAGCAATAAACACAGTTCCACTGTTAAAACTGTTACTAAAACTACAATGTAAACATCTCAATTATTACCTTCATAAAAGTCTGTTTAGTGGATCTCTCTTGGACACATCTCCATCTGCCATTCTCTTCCTTAAAGTCCACGTAATATCCAGTCACTGGACTGCGGCCATTAAATGTAGGTGGTTCCCACAGAAGTACCATGGAGTCCTTTCGCACCTCCAGGACATGAAGGCCATGAGGAGGACCTGTGTCAAAGGTGAAAGTCAATAAAATCTCATTGCCTAATATAAATGCTTATATTTGGACAGTGGGGTAACTGACGCACCTGGAACAGCTACAGTCCATTCCTTGCACTCCAACGGGACACCGGGTACTAAGGCTTTCCCAATACCGGCCTGGTTGAATGCACGCACCTGGAACTGGTAGAAGCTGTTTTCCTTCAGGTCCGTCACCTAAGCCAAAGATAAATAGATTAGTCTTCAGAACTGTAATCATAATCGTCAGGTCTAAATGAAATTCTATTGGTTAAAATGTTAATGCACAAATGAAATTCTTTTAAAAATAATTCTGCTGAGTGAACAAATACAGCAATAAATGTACAGTAAATTACCAAAAATCCAACACTAAGATACAATGACCTGCCTTATAAGTTAAGCTAGTGACTGCCTGGAGGTTCAGCTCATTCCACTTGCTTGTGACTCCATCTTTAACTGTTCTGTAGTCCAGATAGTAACCCCTGACATCTGCTCCTCCATTGTTAGCAGGAGCATTCCAGCCCAGCACCATGTAGTCGCGGGCGCTCTCCAGCAGGGTCAAACCAGTAGGAGCGCTCGGGGTGGCTGCAGCACAAACAGCATTTGTTTAGCCCAGCAGCACCTTTTTTGGTCAATGAATGTCAATGCACATTTTATATTCTGTGCATTGAATATAAAATATATTTTGTGCATTGAAAGGACAACTTAATCAAAATAGGAAATCATGCTGTTCACTCTACAAGCAAACGCCACTTTATCTATAATTATCTTAATGAATATAAACAGTTAATGAGTCAGTAAACATGCTGGCCCTGTTATACTGTATATCATGTAATGCTTTTCGAAAGAGTTGAATTTATATTGAATGCCTTTTCTTTATGATTTTTTTTCAGACATTTTTATGCGATTCAGTCGCCTGCACTTTCTGGGTATGCAATGATATATGTATTATTTTCACAGGCTCAACATCTACTTACTGTGCTCTTCAAAACTCTGACAGGATGCTGGATGACCTTCTCTCAACTTGTTCTACCACCCACCCAGCTCATGCACGGGCTTGTATCACACACCCTGCGGTCACTCACAAAACAGACCCACAGCTCAAACACACCTGTATGACACCACACACAGTCACATGACCTTCAGTCGGTGTGTTGCATTCTGGGAAAGTTAATGAGATGCAGCTGTTGCCTCTCTTTCGCATGCTTTGCAAATCTCAGTACTTAGATGTTTGTGTCATGCAGGATTTACTCAGATAATGATTTAGTTTCGCTGAAGAAATGAAATGAGTAAAGAAAGCAGGACATGCGACAGCAGGAATTGGTTTAATAACAAGTTCATGCAGCATGCAGGCTCAGTTTTGTCTTTTCATCTTGGTGATATGCAAAATATGAGTGGTACCGCATGACCTATTACACATAAGAGTGACTTTATGACAGAGGGGCTGTTGCACATTTATAGAGAGAGTGAGGGATGATTTTGTGCTGGTGGGGAAAATTATGGTGCTGAGAATGATGGCAGAAATCAAGGAAAAAATAAATCACAAATATAAAACAGTTATGTGGTTGTATCCATTTCAAAGCAACAAGAACAATATTGCTGTTGTGAAGAGACAAAAAATATATACTATACACTATATACAATATATTTTAACCTATATTATGTATATATTTATTATATATTCATCCAGACTGTAATCAGTGTACTGTAAACTAAACTAGGCTAAGATATTTTAGCGTGCGAAGCTACAAGGTATTAGTATTTATAATGTTTGCTGAATGCATAATGTAAACTATTTGCCACTTGTTAAAGTTGAAACTAAACTTGTTAACACTTGTGTATACAACGCTTCCTGTGTGTAGCTCAGTTTAAATAAACAGGTGTACTGACAGCTGAACCAATACTCACCAATAGCTGCTTGTACAATGCAGACCTCAGATTCTGCACTGCTTTGACTGTAACCTGCGGCGTTTACAGCCTTCACCCTAAACACACATTTGTCCCCGGTGTTCAGCCCGTGGCATTCAAACCTGTAAACCAGAAAAAACTGGTGAGTATTAAGACAAGCTATGACCAGTTTCATAAACACTTGATAGTAATGACAATACATATGTAGTGCAGGTTTCTAGTTGGCATACCTAGTGCCCTTGACTGGCTTGTTGTTGCAGGGAACCCAAACGCCACTGCCTTGGACGCTAACCTCAATGTAATAGCCCACCAGATGCTTCACCTCTTTGGATGCCCCCCAGGTCACAACCACAGACGTGTCGGTGCTTCTGATGGGAATTATAGGCCCTGGAGTAGAGGGCAGGTCTAAAACAAATACAAATAGAAGCACACAATGATATGAACTCAATGCACCCACACTTTTAGGTGGAGTTAAACTGCAAAAACTGAATGTTTAAGAAGCACAATAATGTGTGAAGGTCATTTACATAGTTTACATAGTTGTCTTAAAGGTACAGTAGTAAAAACATCAAAAAGAGGGTGAAAATGGAAATTTTATGACAGTTCTGGTACAAGAAACCTTAGCTAAAATTAAGTGGACTTTAGGGAATAGTTTAACAATCATATAATCATCCTACAAATATGTAATGTATGGCTCTTTAAGGCACTATACACACTATGCTGCAATGACAAAATAATACACCATACTTCAAGAAATATTAAAATTCTTTCTTAGGCAATATAGAACATGTCTCTGAAACCTATTTTTCTTTGTGTGTCGTGTGCTAATACCCAATCTGTCTCCCACAGTAGTTGCCCCAGTTTCCTCAGATGGTTCAGCCACTCCAGCAGAATTGCAGCTGCGCACACGAAACCTGTAGGATTTGCCCTCTGCGAGGTCAAAGAGGGCAAAGCGAGGAGACTTTACTGGCATCCCGGTGTTTACCCTCTGCCACGTGTCGGTGCCCTCCAAACACTGGACAAAATGAGTGGTATAAAGTCACAACTTATATAAAGTCAAATCCACTTTACTTGATCATAAAAACACTGTGTTGTTCTTATATTCCCTCACCTTTTCCACATAATACATCACCCCCTCATGTCCTCTCTGCACGGGTGGCTTCCAGCTCAGCACCACATAACTCTTGGTAGCTTCAGTGACTTCCAGGTCACTAGGTGGACCAGGAACCACGCCCACTTAAAAAATAACAACATAAGGTCACTCAAATCCAACTGAATGGGAATACAGCCCCATTGTAAGCCACATTCCAACATCATATTATGTATATATAAGTTTCAAAGCTTCTAAAATTAAAATAAACATCTATCATCAAGTTACAGTAATATCTTACCTGTGGGGTCTTCCTCAGTGAATTTGATCATTCCAGTCCATGGAGCAGAGGGGCTGGCTGTGAAAGATTAAAGAGATGTTCATACACAAATAAATAACACTGAATTATTTAATGACTTAAACACGTTTAAGTCATAACCTCTAAGACGGGCGCGATCTGAGGGGTCCATGGCAACTACAGGGTCAGAAGCCCTAGATGGGTGGCTTACACCAGCTCTGTTGAAGGCTCGCACCCTAAATGTGTAGGAGCGGCCCTCAATAAGCCCAGTGACGGGAAAACGGGTGTATTTCACTGGAGTGTCATTGCACTGGGCCCAGTGATGAGTGCCAACTTCACACCTGTAAAGAAATTAGATGTGATTAACAATGACATGGGCTTTAGGAGCTTAATGGTGATGGTCTGTAAATGCCACATGACTCACCTGTCAATGTAGTACCCGAGGATGGAACTGCTGCCCTCCACTGCTGGCTGCTTCCAGGTGACAACTACATAATCTCTATTAGCGTCATGGCAACGCACATCAAGAGGAGCGACTGGAACCCCCTCCTCCTCTACATCAGCATCTGACACACACACACACACAAATCAAATGAAACATTTTATCTCTGCTGTCATATCTAATAATGGCAAAGTAAGATACAAGACAACAGCTCTGCTTGGTAAAGACAGAAACATAATGAACTCAACATATTGTTTTTTTAGGTAGAAAAGTGGTGGGAATATGTGGACAAAGGCTCTGCTAATTGTATAAATGCATAAATGTTCTAAGTTATAAACATTAATAACTTAGAAAGCATTTTCTTCTTAACTTGTTTCTTCTTAACAGTATAGAGCACGCCTTAGAAAAACACCTAATTTATGAGCTAACAACTAGCTTAAAATCCATTAAGGTGCTGCTAGCATTACTAGCATTTTTTTAAAGATGTGGACTCTAAGATATTTGAAGGATGAAGGTTAACTTGTCCCCCATTGGCTGCCATTGGTGACTTCACCCGAAGATAGAATCAGCATTCCCAATAAGAAACCTGATACATGCAGCAGCTTGCTTCTTAAAGATACAGTGCACAATAGATGGACAACAAGAGATTTTCTTTACTGTCTAAAATACATGGGCTTCCTATATTGAGCTTACACAACATGCATGTTTAACTAATAACAAAGCACAGAACTTCCTTTACAGCACATGAAGTAAAATGTACAGGTTGGACTGACCTCTAACAAACACATAGGCAGAGTAGGTGTCAAAGCCTGACTTGGTGTTGACCCGCAGGGTGTAGAGACCCTCGTCTTCTTTGTTCAGGTGAACAAGAGTTAGAGTGGCTCGCTCACCACTCCAGTGCATGGTTACCCACTTAGAAGGTGACAAGGCAACACCTAAAGAATTAGTACAATTATCATCCATAACTGTGTGCTTGATTGCATGCAAAATATACAGCATTAGTACTTTAAGTATGTTCCAATTTATTGTTGCTAAATTGTAACTTATTTATTAGATCCTTTCTAACAATACACAGATATTTAAAACAATGCCGGTCAATAAAAAGGCACAATAACTGTATGTTACAGCTTATACAATACTGTAATACTACAATACAATACTGACCGTTTCTAGACCACACAATCTCTGGCTGGTAACGCTTGACATTAGGGTAGACAATGACCGTACAGCCCAAACTCATGGTCTCTCCCTCACGGCCAAATGAAACACCGAACTTGTCAATGATAGTAGTGTTGAAGGTGACACCATATTCAGGACTGTAACCATCTGAGCACATGATCATAATAAAAAATACAGCATGAAGAAAAACTAATTTAAGGGATTTGTAAATAACATAGCATAACGTAACCTACTATATATGTATACATATATATATATGTATTGAACATATAACTTACGAGGTCTATCAGTCACCTCTTCCTCATCCTTGAACCCTTGAACACAAACAAATTATTTATTGCAGATTCTACTGTACTGTAATCAACTTCTGAATGCTATGCCAAAATAATATAACAAATATTATACAAAAGTCTGTATTATTTTGCTGACAGAATAATGAAACACTCACTTTTAATAATGACAGAGGCAAAAGCAGAACTTTCTCCCTTTATATTCAGAGCAGAGATGCGATACTCAGCTGTGTCACTGAAAGTACAGCTGCAATAAAAATATGAATAGTTAATATATTAAATAAAATATGAAATCTTTTCAATATATTGTATACTGTATTAGCAACAACATATGAAATAGAAACTATGAAATAGAAAAGAAAAATAAAACTTTCTTTACTTTTTAATTTCCAGAGAATGTAAGTTGTATTGGCTCTCTATAGTATATTTTTCAGGGCGAGACTTTGCATCAATTACCACATTGTTTTTGTACCTGAAAGCAGAATCAGATGAAGAGCAAAACATCAGAGTTGAAAACAACAACGGACATAAATATATCCAGAACTGCACTAGAATTAATTAGTCTGAACTAGCGATCTGTGTGAGGTTTCTGACCAGGCCACGCGGGGTTTAGGCCATCCAGCCACAGTGCAGTGCAGGGTCACACTCTTTCCCTCCCACACTGTCTGACCACGAGGTTTAACGATGAATTCTGGTGGGTGAGTCAAGCTGTCTGGATTCATCTTCTTCTGGAACTCGTCTTTCTCATGCAACTTGTGTACAAGAACAAATTAGAACCCTGGATTAAATAATCATACATACTGACACTACTGAAATATTTGTATCAGACTGTGTGTAACATTGTTAAAATAAGCTTTAACTTTAACATACAGTAATTACAGTAACAAATATTACTGTCATCATTTACTCGTTGCATGTTTTTTCAAACCTGTAAGACCAGAATGTTAGCTGACAGTGACCCTGGATCATTTTCATTGTGTGTACAGTCAACACTTTAAACAACAAACTTAAGTTTTTTTACAGAAGTAGCACAAGATTGGAAAGATATAATGATGGGAAACATTTTTCAGTGAAATTATCCCTTTAAAGACCTCATTTAAAGTCACAAAAACAATGAATTAAATGTATAAGGTCAAACCTTTCTGCTCAGAGTCATGCGCTCAGCAGACTCTCTGATGGAGGTCTCCCTGGTCTTCTTATGAATCCTCATCTTGAAGTCGGTATCCCTGGAGAACAGGTTCCTCATGACCACGTACCCCACACCCTCCTCCTTCACCTCCTCCTGGGTCTCCATCAGCTCCTTCGTGGCTAAATGGCTAATAAAGAACATCAAGCTAATCAGTACAAACTGGCCTAAACATGATTAATACATCTGACGTCTCAGTATTTTAATTATGTTCCATGTCCACTGATACTGTTTCTAAACAAAGTAAATTAGTCATAAATTTAACAAACATATTTTTATCACAAAACTGTCTGGTTATTCATTTCAATATTAGTGATATTTTAAAAATAATTACACAGACTTTTTAAATCCAAGTATTACAGTATTTCTGATTTCAATTACATGGCTTGAATCCTGTGCTGACAACACATCTGTTGTTATATGTATATTTAGCAATTTGTCATGATTCAAAGATATAAATATGATCAACCTCAAAACATTCACAAACAAATCATGAACATCACCTTTCAAATTTAAAATCTTAACTTATAAACAAACCTAAAAGTTGATGTCATTTTAAAGACTTTTTAATTGCACTTCATTGCAAGGTCTACTGATCTTTGCATTTACCCGCTTCTAAAAACTGGTACAACGTATCCAATGACCTCGTTTTCTTTGTCCACTGCCAGGTGAGTGCGCTTGTCTTTTTTAGAAACTGGGGTTAACTTCCTCTCCTTCTTCTTAACTGAGGTCTTGACCCTAAACAACAATCAACATTACAGAACAAACACTCACTAAAACCTATACAGCAAACTGCTGATAGCTTAAGCCAAACTTACTATATAAATATTACAGCAGGGTTAAGGGAATGAAATACAGTCACACAAAATCTTAGCATGTTAGTGGAAGGTAAATATCTGAAGTAGCATCCAACATATTAGACATTTATTAATTGTTTTATTTAATACAAAGCAGCAGTTTTAAAAAATAACAAGTTATTAAAATGTACGGTCTTGTAAGAGTAAAAGCTTTCTTTCTATATCTATGACTTATATGACTTTATGATTATTATGGTAAAAGAAACATCATGGTCGACTCGGAAACATCAGATAAACCTGGTGTTATTTATGAAATTTATGAATGATCCTTAATAATTAATGGGCTTTAGTTGGGTGTAGAGAAAAAACAGTGTCCTATCGGAATACCACTCTGATCCTTTTATCTCTTACACTGTTGGAAAATATCTTTGGATTACAGTAGCCTCCAGTCATTCTGAGGATGTGTCTCCTTGTGAATATGAAAGTGCTTTTCCATCAGAAAACCTTCTATACAATTAACACAAGAACAAACACTTTAGATTTTTAAACTGCACAATGTCAGATCTGAGTGATTTTCTCACTGTAACCCTCAGCAAAATTGTTATATGTACAGTTTCTGTATGTACAGTTACAGTCCAATCTAACTAATGTGACTTCAAGTTTCAATCACTATAAATAATCTTGGAGACCATTAATAACTTTCATTCCCACAGAGGTTCAAATTCTTCCTGCCACTGGGTCAAGCAGTCCTCAACAGTAGAAATGTTTCTCTATAAACTAACAAGTTTATATAACCAACCTCCAAAAGCTCACAAAGATATAATCAAAGCTATAGAAATACACAAACCTACAGTAATACACAAACCTACAGTCTGACACAAACCTACAGTAGTACTTCTGCAACACAGCATTCAGCGCAAAAAAATCACCAATGCTTTAATAGCCTTGGGTCTGTATGTTTTCTCATGTATTTTCTCTGAAGGGATTCTAAAATAGAAGTCTTCAATGAGGAGTTCAACCCTTGAACCCAGCCAACAGGCACCAAAATAAGTTACAACAACATTACACACCTGTTTAAGCAGATGGACATTTGAAGCATAGGTTAAAGAAAAAGGTTATGGTGCGTATAAAAACTTTAGGATGCACACAAAACCAAAGACGTCTCTAGACAAGCAGCGTAGAATGTGTTATAAAGGGGACAAACGGCACTTGTAAGGGGTTGTAGGAGCCATTCTTGAGCGTAGCATGGGTGCAGGGTCACATGACCCCTCTGTCCTCTTACCCATGTTCGCTCGTATAGGCAGCATAAGACTGGCGGCTAACAGATGACAAGGAGCTTTGGTGATAGCTGCTCTCAAAGTGCGTCTCAAGGTCTCGTTGCTGCACCTCCTTTTGTATTTTTAAGGATCCTGACATCCTGAGAGTGTTTTTTGATCGGCCCTCGGACTCCTTTCTGTCTTCGTTTTGGAGCCTCAAGTATAATTCCCATCAAATATTAGTTCAGATCAACATAAAAAAATCTCTAAATGCATATATTTCAAGAACTACAGTTTTTCTTATTAGGCTAGCTCTCATTTTTAGAAACCATGTATAGGTTCATTTACATATTCAGTACATTTGACTGTGTGTTTGTTTATATTTCCACAAATATACACTCTTATTTTGAAACGTAAAATGGAATAAATACCTCAGGAATAAAACTTTGAAAATAAAAAGTATCACATTAAATCAATAAGACATTTGAAAGTATACATAAAGGGACATGGCCATACAATTTAACAAAGTCTACCAGACAACACACAACTTATAAGCAATATCAATAAACTGTATTGTCTGTTATACAGGTAAATCAGAACATAGAAAACTTTTAAAGGAATCACCAAAGTTTTTTAATATGTGGGCCAGGGCTGGCCTGTGTGGTAAAAACACTGTGACTTACCAAAATTAAAGTGGCAGGAAAATATGGGGCAAAATCCAACAAATGAGCAGCTAGTGAGAATCCAGGCAGAGCAGCGGGTATGAGGCCGACAGGACGGGGCACTGAACAAAAATAATGCTGCCACTCTGCAGATTGCAGCGGACGGGCGCGACCTTGTATGGCCACCGGTCCTGGTAAATATAGACCCTGACAGGGGGGCAGATTCAACCTGTAACGCGCCAAATTCAACATTTAAGTACAACAGTATGTAAACATTTTAATACCATCATATCTTTTATCGTTGACTAATTTAAGTTGCTGTTTTTCGATGCTCTCTCCCTAAAGTCTCTAACATTACAACACGCAAAACATGCACAGTACTGGATTTAATACTAGAGTAAAAATAAACAGTTTAAATATTACATTATGACATTAGCTTTAGAGTTATTTACACTGTAATTTATCGTATTTAATGTCATGAATATAGCTAAACTTTACAGTAACAAAACTCGCCGTTACTTTTAATTGTGTACATTCTGGCATTCTTCCCATAAGATAATTTGGACCCACCCCAATAACAAACTCATGGACTATTCCAGTGTGTGATGTAATGACATGTCCATGGGACTTTCCCATTGGACTAAATTTAGGAGGGGTGCTGTTAGGCTTCAGTGACCAGCGTGGTAGCCGTTGTTGAGGTGTCCTGCCTTTTTTTATTACTGGAATAGGTATGTATAATTTGGACTTTATTTACGACGTTTTTAGCCCGTTACATATTTTTATTATTTGTGTGTTGTGTCCAGCGTTACAGTTTTATATCTGTTCACGCTCGGCACATATTCACACTAGACAAAGACGCCAGCTACCTTTTCTAGCTAGTTTAGTATTAGTTCTACTGCTTCTTTTAAAAAGTTCAAGTTTTCTTATTAACTATTAGTGCACTTAGAAAAAAAGCTGATTCTGAATGTGTGCGAAAGACCAGAGATGAGATTTGTCTGACTAATGATACTTATATGTAACGTACAGTAAGCTAGCCAGCTAGTCTACTGTTCTGTTGCCAGCTAATGTAACGCAGTTAGCATAACAAAATCATATATAGTCTTAGATACGCAGCTGTTTACGGTTTTAATCGTGTTATTATGGCTAACATGAGTGCTATGAAGTAAACGAGTAATACAAAATATGCTTTTAATGAAGGCAGGATATGTTTTGTTGTGTTTGCATATGTGAGTATTCGTGAGTATCAATTATGTCCTTTTAGTACTTATTAAATACGCTTATGCTCTTGGTAACGTGCAAGCCTAACAAGCAAAAGGTGTGTGTGTGTTTTTCCAGTTGTAACAGCGCAGAACTGTCAAAATGTCTAGCAAAAGGGCAAAGGGGAAAACCACCAAAAAGCGCCCCCAGCGGGCCACCTCAAATGTGTTTGCCATGTTTGACCAGTCACAGATCCAGGAATTTAAGGAAGCTTTCAATATGATTGATCAGAACCGCGATGGCTTCATTGACAAGGAGGATCTGCATGATATGTTGGCCTCATTAGGTAAGGATAATAAAATGCAACCTCTTCTAAACTTAACTTTCAGTCAGACATAATCTTTTTGACCAGGCTGTAATTTTGTTGCCAGGTAAGAACCCTACAGATGAATACCTTGAAGCAATGATGAACGAAGCCCCCGGTCCCATAAATTTCACAATGTTCCTCACCATGTTCGGAGAGAAACTTAATGGAACAGATCCTGAAGACGTCATCAAAAATGCCTTTGCTTGTTTTGATGAAGAAGGCACAGGTAAGCGTTAACAAATGATTAAACAGTTAAACACTGACTAGCAATAAATACTGGTGTTTTATTCTCAGAACTATCACTAAAATAACAAAGTTAAATGTGACTTACATTAACTTAGCTCTAAATATTTGGTTTACATTGATGGTAACTCATTTTCAGTATGTAAAACACTTCTGTATTCCTAGTTAAACCCCAAAGTCTTTATTTATACATAACACACCACGTTTTCTACATATTTGGTCTTAGGTTTCATTCAGGAGGACTACCTAAGAGAGCTCCTAACCACAATGGGAGACAGGTTTACAGATGAAGAAGTAGATGAGCTTTTCAGAGAGGCCCCTATTGACAAGAAAGGAAACTTCAACTATGTGGAGTTTACACGCATCCTGAAACACGGCGCTAAAGACAAAGATGATTAGGACAGGGCTGGGCACTGAAACTAATGAAAACTACACTGTAATACTATGTGTTTAATGTCTTTTCCTACATTCATGGGGTAGTTGAAGGGCATACATAAATCAGCAAGAAGATCATTTTGACCTTACTTACGGACATTCTCTTACATAGTCTCTGTAGACTTGTACATAATTGCAATATACAGTAAACTAGCAATCTGTTATAAATCTCAAAGTGAGTGAATTCCATTGTGGTATGTAAATGTTGAAAAATAAATTCTGGATATGTGACTTAAGGTTACATATGACTGGAGCTTTGGCAGGATCTACATTTTGTAATTAATAAACCATTTCAAATAAGGCATGTTAGTCATTCAATTTTCATTACAGTATGTGGGGCAGTAGCCTCTTCATCTCACAAATTGTAGGATGAGAAAAGTTTTGTTAAAATGTGTTAATTTACAATGATTCATTTTATGAAGAGAATATTCATAAGACAAACAACCGAAGGATGTAAGTTATCTATAGAAAACAGTTTTGATATATTTAATTTCCTTCAAAAACAACAGCATTCGAGTCAACTTTCAGTGGTTTGAAACACCCTGAGATTTAATCATGATAAAAACAAGGACTATCAAACTACACTCAATCTCTTCATAAATTGAAAAACTTTAACTGCATTTATTTGTACACAAATCTTGTGTTTTACAATATTGTTTCACTTGAAATGTGAAAGACCAAATAACAGCTAACAACTAAAAGATATAATTTAATTAGTTTAGGCCCTTTACAAGGTCATTTTTATAGCACCTTCATTTCCTTTCTAACTGGAGAAACAGACTGGATCAAACATCTGTAAAACTGGTTGGTTCTGGTGGATTAACATGATAAGATGGTCAACACAGTGGATAAATCACAAATTCTGGTACTGCCATAAGTGTTTCCAACACTTAACATTACATAACTTGAAGGAAAGCAGTTTTAATTTCCTTGTGTAGATTGTGGAGAGTTGATGAACCGCAGTGCAAATGTCAAAGCTGAGGGCTGGGGTGGCAGGGGCATGGGGGGTTGGTTTCTTCTCCAGCCACTCACAGAGCAGCTCCAGTAACTGATGTCAGTCTTAATTCATGTTCACTCTGCTAGTGCCAAATTTTTAATCTGAATCTTGGCCAAATGATCTGATATTCCAGCTTCAATTTTGTCACACTGAGCTAAGAACCCCTGCACATAAAGAAAATGTTTTAAAACATAGACTAATTTAGAAAACTATGTTGTAAATGTGATAATAATAATAACATATTATAAAAATGTCACTTATACCTGAACAGTTTTCACAAGTCCTTTTTTCTTCATCCTGCAATCGCTAAAGCTCTCAGGCAATCTCTGCAAATGATGTTGGACTTTATTAATGCAATTAAAAGTAAACAAACAACGTAGTCAAGTTTACGTGAACAACAGCAGTTAATGAAATGTGTGTTTCAGTAGATCAAACATTAGAGAACAAAACAAAGAAATTAAAGCCATGAATTACCAGTGCATCTATGTCCTCTAGAATCTTCATGAACTGTTCAGCTGCAATTTTCACCCTTTGGTCCAGTTTGTTAAGAGCTTCGGCTTGCAGCTCCTTTGCAAGAAAACCCTGAAAATCATTCCTCCAATTAAAAACAGGCTAAATTAAAATTACTAACTAGAGAGATTAAACACGTCACACACATTCTTAAGTCCTGTAAGTTCACCATCCACTTTCTCAAGCTTCTTAGCCGTTTGTTCCACTGACTTTTCAATGTCTTTGAGTTTCTTGAGCTCTGCTTCCTCCTCAGGGCTGTTCTATTAAAATAAACAGCAGCTTGTTTGACTTAATCAGACAGTTACAGGCAATAGGCAATACAGTCTTTACTCATCAGTGAAAGGCATGCGGACAATGTACAACACAACTTACCCTCTTTCCAATCATCATTAGTTTGGAACCCTGCTTTATTCCAAAGCTGGACAGAGATTCCTCCATCTCTTTCAATGATTTCCCTTCAGTCAGAGAAGACAACATACACTCATAATTACTGCAGTGTACACACAAAACACAGGGCAGGAGAACCTGTATACCCACACAGGAAGCTTCTTGCCTAAAGCAAAACACAATACCTTTAAATATAACTTTCTGAGATGGTACAGGCACTCCCGTGGCTTCTGTCAGCGCCTGACACAAATCCTTTAATAATGGCTCCTGTCCATCTTGCGCTGTTAAAGTGATGCTGTTTTTGGTCGTACCTGAGACAAAGTCAGGATAAATCACAGGCACATGACGTCTAATACTCACGTCTGAGGGAATCTGTGATTACAGTCTTTATTTTCCCAAAAGTTAACCTTAACATAACCACGTATTAACGTAACATTCAAAAGTATATTAGTAACTTAAATATTTTTACTAATGATAGTTAAACATCTCTGCTTGCTGTTCAGCTCATTTACAGGTAGCTATAGCTTCATTTTTAAACTTACTTTATAATTCAAGCATTAACAAAAACATTTGCTTTGATCTAGTTTAGTGTTGTGAATGTTAAAAGTGGGGGGGGGGGAATATTTACCATAAGCAACTGTTACTGTCAATGTGTTCTCCGACATTTCTGCACACAGTTAGCTATCGGCTCACAACCCGCGGTACCGTGTGTACATCTGCAACCGGAAGTGACGCGTTTGTGCGCGTCACGCCTCATCTCGTTTCATATTCCCCGTCTATATTAATTAATATTAGCATTAATAAACATTAATAAACGCTATCAGTCAGTATTAGACTTTGTGTTAGTACTAATAGTCAGCTTACGCCAAAAAGAAACAACTCCACCATTTTTAAATACCATATTTTATTATGCTTATTGAAATTGTTTTAAAGACTGTAGCGATGCATTTTACATTAATAAATAAAACAATTAATAATTAATAAAATTAAAATTGTGGAGGAAAAATCGTTATATTTTATCAATAAAATTAATTATAGACAAAAAGTGTACCTAAACGTTAACCTCAACATGCGCCTCATGTTAAAAATGCAAACAATATTTGTCCCATTTGTCCCTTTACAGTGGATTTGAAATTCTATCTATCTATCTATCTATCTATCTATCTATCTATCTATCTATCTATCTATCTATCTATCTAT